>LQNS02000303.1:2002354-2028337 GCA_001587735.2 Parhyale hawaiensis
TTTTTGACCGTTGTTTCGCAAGCGATCATTAAGGTCTCTTTCAAAGAGTCCCGTAATGGGTACGTCGTTGAAGCCATTCAAGTACTTGAATGTTTCTATTAGTTGCCCCCTGAGTCGTCTTTGCTCAAGAGAGAGAGAGACTCCGATTTAAGAGGATCAACCCAGATTTTTCAAAAAAATTTTATTTGTGAACTGATTCTTCTGAAATTTGCACAGTATGTGTAATTTAAAAAAAAAAAATACATTTTGCTCCTACCACTTTTCTGATTTAGGCCTTAGTTTTTGAGATAATGAGAAATGTATATTTTTTGTGAAACTCCAAAAGAATAGAAGTCAAAAAGTTTTTATGCTAGATAAAAAACAATGTCAGTTTTGAAATCCTTGAAGCATTCTTAACAAATCTATGAAGCCAGAATTTCCATTTTCTACTTATTTTTCTTTTGAATACGCGATTTTCGATCGCTAACTGAAATATAGGGGAAAAAGGCAAAATTTTAGACTTTGGGCAGTGATAAACAATTTATGAAGGCAAAAATGGAAAATCCGGCTTCATAGTTTTGTTAGGAATGTTTCTAGGATTCCAAAAATGTCATTGTCTTTTATCTAGCATCAAAACTTTTTGACTTCTATTTTTTTCATGTGAAATTATTACATTTTACAGGGAAATTTTGTGGTGAAATCTAATCTTACTAGTGGGCCCGTGCGTGAAAAAATTCACACAATAATCGATATTTTAATATAGGCTGTTGCGGAATCTTCTTTGAATTGCTTCATTTTCTTAATTGATCCATAGTCGTGATGTCAACCTTAGGTCCTCTTTTCTCTGACTTGCCTTTCCAATATTTTACCGCTCACGCTTATCAGCAGCTTTCGTTCACTTCTGTAACCTTTCTGCTTCAAGTCTTTCTTGACTATCGCATAGACGATTCATCTCTCTCCATTCGTAGCACGACTTCACTCTTCAGACTAGTAGTCTCGTACTTCTTATATGTTCCCTATCTTCCTTCTTAATTAGACTTGCGTCTTCATTATAGTGAAAGGCAGACGTAAATCTTGAGTAAAACACTGCAATAAATTTCAATGTAACTCCAGCCACCTTGTATACATGTAAGCGCTCTGTAGACAAGTTACGGTCTTGCGAACTTGAATATATACTTCCCTGAAGTGCTAAAATTTTTGGGCTATGAAGTAAAATTCGCACCGTCAGAGAACGACAGTGTGAGGGATGATATGCGTGATATGGAGCTGGAGGAGCACATGGTAATGGACAGAAATACATGGAATAGCAAGATCTGTTTCAGCGACCCCTTTTGAACAGGGATAATACTGCTATTGAAGAAGAAGAGAAAGACAGTAAGCTAGAAGAAATAGTTGTCTACTACCCGTGAAGAATCATCATCTCGAGAGAGCTCCGTTGGTCATCTGTCGAATTTTTTGATAACTCTGAGTCGTTCCACAACGTGGACTAACCTACATTCAGAAATTTCTTGAGGTGGCAGGAGTTACTTGGATATACTCCAAGGTATTAGCAAGGAGTACATTGTGCGTTGAATAAACTTATTGCACAGGACATACTCACGGATAGAAATCTCATTAACTGTAAGTTATATATACCTTTTAAAGAGGTAAGTTTAAGCAGGAGTCTCTTTATATTAACATTTTAAAAGGCAAATATAATTTTTAAATTTACTGTTACAGATAACATACAGCTTGTTGCTATCACATTGTTTTCAATTTTCCGAATGCAGATAAAAGAAGAGAATGCGTGGGATGATGAAATCTAAATCAGACGTACGCAGAATGTATTCCTGACTATCTTTGCGAACTTGAAAAAACTCAATACTTTACTGCCTATAAAGGTGGGTTCTCACCATGGCTTTCCGATCCCCGTACGCTGTACAAGGCGTTCGAAGATTTTGCTGCTCCTCTACAAAAGGTTTGCTAAAGTGTCAAGTCGGCTTGATTTCAGCAAGTGTCGCTAACAGAGCTTTGGGTAGCTCTTTAAATTTGGAGTGAATCAAAACTGCAGTCACAAGCGATGTACTTTTCGATGTTAACAATGAATCAAAAACTCATTCGGACACGTCAACAAGACTAAAGAAGGCAGCATAAGAAAATGCGTTGTGAGTCTCTAGCTCAGGATAGTTAAATCTGGTAACACCTTACTCAAGGTGATCCGTAACGGTCGTCGCTACAAACTATCTGACATCTGCAGCGGATGGCAGAGCATACTGCAGCCAAACAGGGGCCAAACAATGGGCCGCAATGCCGTGTAGTTTGTAATGGTGGAAATACTTGATCTTTGTATCTTATGTACCTCTAGAAATAGGTAACAATAGTGGGAGTGGTGGGTCCGTAGAGGCAATTCCAAAGTACAGTGCACATTACCTTGTATAAGGAAGCCCTGTACAGTACGTCCTTATTCTGTACAAGCCCACCGGAGGGTTTGGGGTCCCGCTGGTGGAGAAGGCTCTGCACACGCCAGGGTTAGGGTTAGTGGGCTATAGCGGATACTGTCGGGGTATCCGTGATGCAGGGCCACCGCCAGGGTGGGCTGAAAAGTTCATACACTGACCGAGATACTCGAGACCAATGAATGATGCTGACGTTGCATCATAGTAAACAGCACGTGTTTCGGTACATTTATTTCCAACAAATGAAGCTTAACTAAATATCTCGGTCAGCCTAGAAGCTTTCAGTCCAATTTCGAACAGGGTTCCCAAAGCCGGGTTCAAAAGTACGACTTTCATCGGCGGTATCACCATAGAGCCAAATCCACTAAGCCGATTACGTTGCTATAAATGTAACTATAACTTACAGTCCAAGATTAGAAGAAAAGTCGAAAGTTTACAATGGCACTTACACTTTACACTGTGCACAAAACTATATCGCCCACTGAGATATTTAACAATTTTTACGATAGTTTTATCACTCGCCAACTGAAACAGTGCGACGGTAACCTAATCCGATCGGTTGAGTTGGCTCTATGTTGATAGCGCCGGTGAAAGTTGTAGGTGTGAATCCGACTTGAGAAGCAACATATGGACACTCTCGATCTTTAGCACAAGACCTGCGACTACTCGGCACGGCGAACAGGTTGGCAACCTCTCTCTCAGTAAATGCTTTTGCTACCGGAAGTTGCACATATCTCAATATTATGAACGTGTATAAAAATTATTTTGCTTTGAACAATTTTCAAAAGTTGGCTGATCTTAAGAATTGTGGCACGGAGGTAGCAATAACAAAAGTTATTCGGCGTTTGGAAGATGCTCGTGGATTGTATATTTTAGCAGCAGTGACGAACTGCTTATTGTAATTGGGTGCAGTTACCTCTTGATTTTGCTAGAACTGACATCCAAAACGAGAATTTTAAAAATTTGAAGAGGATATAAATTGCATAGGCAATTACAGGCCCACAAATGTCAACAAGCAGTCAAGAAGCACTGAAGTTCAATATCTTCCAAATAAAGAAATTTTTGCACCAGGACAGAGTGTATATGTTGACAAGGAACGCCTGTACGCAAAAAAGTATTAGGCTGTAAGATAAGTTCATTCGATGATGTTTACGTTATTCGAAATTGCTCCTAAAACATTCCTGCCCCTTTGGCAGGGTGTCAAATCAGGTGAATAAGCCTGCAATTATAACTTTTCTAGAAACACGGACAATTTAACGGAAAAACATTATAACATTCGATAAATGAGCTTTCGGGAGCGAAAAAAAGTAAAGCCCCTCAGACTGGTTTATTCAGTTCTATTTTCAGTAATTCAAACTGAATGGTTCTTTTCTCTTGGATCGATCATAGTCCAGTGAAACTGCATGTCTGGCACGCCTCACCAAATGAACTTATCTAACAAACAACATTAGAAAATCCAATAAAGCACAGACACATATAAGAACCGTGAGTATGGCACGCTTGGTATCTGCAGGATGGAAGCGCTCGGTACACAGTAGATACACAAATAGTATTGAGGGATTTTATTAAAGTAATATACGGGGACGGCGGCATGGCAGACAACGGAGTCATAAAAAGAATTGGAACAATCCACCAGCTGAATCGGAGGACCCCATTATAGAGTAACTCCAAAGTATATAGAAGCACTTTCGTACCCGTTATACTCGGCCGGGCATCATCGTCAAATTGTGGCTGGTGACGTGTAGAACAGGCAGGCACCTAAGAGTATCTGAATATAACACAAAAGTTATGATGCGAGTATTTTTATTCTCTAACGAAACGCAGGGACGAAATTTGCTCAAATAAAGTTAAACCAAGTACGCAAGGATGACAACTGTTACGCAATACACGGGCTGGTTGGTTCCTTGACTGAACTAACATAAAGTTTCTCATAACGTGAAAACCTAATAAATGACGTTACAGCTGGTCACAGCCAATCAGAAATCTGTATGTTCCCCACCCAAGAGGACTGACTCCGCTGACTGGTTAAGACCAGCTGTGACGTCAGCAATTGGTCTTTGCATGATGTGATGACCTGATGTTCGTCCCCAATAGGTTACCATTCCCGGGAAATCAAGACCAGTATATTTTACGGAATGTCCCACAAAAAAATTTCCGGGAGTTAATTTTGGCTCCCAAAACATTTTGGGCGAGTAACGGATAATACTAGGTGCCGGCCCCGCAATAAGTACTGTAGATTCGCGGGATATTCTGTAAAGTACTGAACCCGAATTCCCGGAAAAGGTCCCTCAGAACTCCAGCCATGGGTTTAATTGTCACGCTTTTATTTTGGGCGGTGAGGGTGAAGTGCTACGATGAAATTAACAGCGCAGTCGATGACCACACTTCGGTCAAGATAATTTAATCCGAGTTGCTTAAACTTGTCCCACATTTGCATTCTGAGAGCGGGAATCCCCATTTTGAATTGCGTCTCAGACTTACTGGCGATAACTGCAAACCGGTTGCGTTTGAGACCGTCCCAAGTGTAATCCATCTCAGATCACTACCTGAAATTCGCTTGAAAATGGCAAATCTAACACTCGGAACGAAAGTTTCTACAAAGTCAGTTAAAGGCAATCGGATTCTATCGTCTCGATCCACGGGATCCGCTCAACCACATTCGGATATGCAGAGAACTGACACGGTGAGGCAGCTAGAAGAGCACGGTAGAGTCACGGGTATGAATTAAAAAAAAAACAGGACTCATACAACACGCGTTCGTCGTGTTTACCAGCACATCGGACTCGACGCATAACTGCATAGTCTGTAAAGAAACAAATCGAGATGGAGCTGTTGAGTCAGCCACAGTACCAAGCGTCAGTTCCAAGAAGAACCTCCAATTAACATATTTATATACAGCGTAAATTGATTATAAAGCGTGAAACACGAGGTCAATGTGGTAGACATTTTTCTATACAATTAATGTTGTTGAAAGAACAAAATAAATACATCAGTTAGTAAAACGAGTCTTACACACTTTACCTGCAAAACTTGTTGAAGTCATTGTTAGAATGTATACACTTTCAAAGGATGACTAAAATGAATATTTATTTTGCATGAACTAAGTCTGGACATGTGTTAGCAAGGGGGGACCTAAAAGGCAAATGACTACAGTGCGCAATGAGGGTCCCTATATAAGCGTCGGACAGTATGGGAAACGGAGGAAAACGGGCAAGTACAGTCGGAGGCAAAAGCGTCAGCCATGGATCGTGACGAGTGATACAGCTGAAGTCACTATGTTGAGGCTAGGTTTTGTTTTACGGATATATAGTGATTCTAGAATTGTGAGTTCTACTGGATTAGAATAAGCTATGATAGAGAAGTCATTCCTGCTCATTGGATGGTTGTTTTGCTCCGCATGAAGACGGGGAGCTGACTGAGCAGGTTTTGACACAACGAAAACAGTCCTCAGCAGAAAACTAAATCAATTAGGCACATCCTCTAACGTAACATCTTGCAACCCGGATAACGTCATTTTCAATTATTCTGATGTTACCCTCAAGCCACGCCTAAAATTTTTGTTGTCATTTGGTCTGGAGTTTTGCCTGCCTATATTCAAACCCAATTATTATAGACATTTCATTAGCTTCGAGAATTTAGCTAGCAGAGTGAAATCCCAACCACTTAGTCCAAAATTTTCCTTTGCCGAAGAAACAAACAAAATAAAAGAAACTTGCAATAACTTGTACACCTCGCACAGCAACCCGTTCTCTCCTGTATTTTCAAAGACCTATTTGTGTCTTTTGTCAAATTTTAGCAAGGAAAATTCAGTTGTACTTTGTAGGCCAGACAAGGGCAGAGGCGTTGTCGTCATGAATAGGAATGAATACGATCAAAAAATGAATGCCATTCTATTTGGTACAACAAAGTTCACTCTCTACGATAAACATATCGACCCTTTCAAACTTACTCTCAAATTCATTGATAAAATCCATAGGTTCCTGAAGAAGTTGCTAGATCATGACATCAATACTAAATCGGCTTACTGCTCTCTCTATAACTCTGTCGCGTCACCTGGAATCATACACGGTCTCCCTAAAGTACATAAAACAAATATCTCTTTGCGACTAATTTCAGCTGCATACAATACTCCATTTTACCCAATTGCTAAAGTCCTCGTTCCATTGCTTGAACCTCTGACAACTAATCAATACACATGGCGTAACTCTTATAAATTGAAAGATGGAATCATAAACCTTGAACTGCCACCCAATGCATACCTATCTAGCTTTGACATCACTTCCCAATTTACAAATATACCCATTGACGAAACCGTAGATATTATATGCAATAGAATTTTTGATAACTCTGACTAGTTCCACAACATGGACCAACCTACTGTACATTCAGAAATTTCCTTAACCTGACATCCAAGATGCTTTTTTATTTTCAATAACAGGTTATACAAACAAATCGACGCAGTTTCCATGGGCTCCCCGCTCGGCCCCACCCTAGTCAATATATTTTCAGCCATCACGAATCACTATGGCTCAACGACTGCTCTAATAGTTTCAAACCCATCCATTATAAACGCTACGTGTAGATGATACTTTCCTTATTTTCAAAGACCCAGCTGATTCTGATTTATTTCTACAATATTTAGATAGTAATAATCCCAGCATAAAGTTCACCGCCGAAATCAGTCAAACGATTCCATTGCATTTTTAGATACCCAAACCTAACCACAAAAGTCTACAGGAAGCCGACATTCTCAGGCCTTGGAACTAAAATCTCTAATCACTGCTACGATCAATTTAAAATAAATGCTATAAAAACACTACTATTTCGGGCATATCATTTATCTTCCTCGTATCTGGCATTCTCTAATGAAATAGATTTTCTCCGAACCTTTTTCAAGAATAACGGCTAGCCGCACCACCCTCTAGATCACAACTGCAAACTATTTCTTGACAAACTATTCGAACGCAGTATAACTACACCTACCGTTCGTAAATTAGACTTTTCCACTCCCTCCCATACTACAGCAAAACCACTGCCAATAAAGTAAATTCCCTGAAAGCTTTCCTCTCCGAGGCCTACCCGCACATAAACTTTAAGTTCTCCTACCTTAGGATCCTATTTCAAATTCGAAGATAAACCCCTCACAACCCTTCTGTTCAGTGTTGTTTGCGCCTTTTCTTGCACGAGCTGCTCAGCTCTGCACATCGGCAGCACTGGACAGCATTTCAAAGCCAGCGTTGACCAACATTTAGGTATATCAAGCAGATCAAACTTACCACTAGCATAACCTGCACATTCACCTCCCTGTCTTCATGCAGAGCAAAACAACCATCTAGTTAGCAGGGAAGACGTCTCTATCATAGCATATTCTAATCCAATAGAACTCACAATTCTAGAATCACTATATATCCATAAAACAAAACCTAGCCTCAACATAATGACGTCAGCCGTACCACTCGTCACGATCCATGACTAACGCTTTTGCCTCCGACTGTACTTGCCCGTTTCCTTCCGCTTCCCACACCGTCCGACGCTTATATAGGGACCCTCATTGCGCACTGTAGTCATTTGCCTTTTAGGTCCCCCCTGCTAATACATGTCCAGACTTTGTTCATGCAAAATAAAGTATACACTTTCTATGTACTTTAAACTCTTGACATATCCCCTTCTAAAGGAATATCTGTGAATCTCTATGCGCACACACACAAATCCCTACATGTATCCTTCGTGCGGATAGATTTTGCATGGTATACGCTAGAGTATGAAGTCCCGGTGCATCGTACGTCGTGCAAGAGAATTATTGTGAACAAGTGTATGTATATACGGTAAGTGTAAAGAGCAGTCGCTGAATATCTTGCTCGTTATATGAGTACGAGTAAGTAAAAGTATCACGGAGAAACTACACGTACGCCTTCAAAATAACAGAACAGTGAAACTTCGGCTGCATTCAAAGCAGCACTCAAGGAAACAGAATCGAAATTAAAAGAGTTAGATCTGCTGAGAGAGCGGTGGGAGTCGATACTTCAGATGATTATTGCTCAGACCTTTGGGAATCAGTGCTGATGACTTCAGAGATAAGCGCTGATAAATTTGAGAACTAGCGCCGCTAAAGCTTTGGGAATTACCATCGTTAGAATATAACGCAAGCAGCGCTACAGCTGTAAGCGTTGGCGCCGCTGAGTGCTGACGGTATTGCCCCATTAGCTGGGATGAGTGTGGTAAACTTCGGGATTTAGAGAAACAAAGTTGGAACGTTCAGCGTGGACAACTTTTTACGCCAGCGCCACTAGCTTGGATACCTGAGATCGGTGATTTTATGGCTAAAATAACCGAAAAAAGCTACGCAATTCCACAAACGTAGCATATGTGCCCCAACACTACATGCTACACCCTCGGCCTTACCTTGACTCGCGGCCTGCGTCTCCTGATGCGGTCACCACTCTTCAGGAAGGCAGCAGGAGGTGGACGGCGCTGTCTACCGCTGAAAATAAAGTTAACATTATATAATTAAGGAATAGCTTTGATTGTCGCAGTAGCACCCAGGCCAGGAGTCACACGTGTGTACGATCGAGGAATGGGCACAAGGAGCCCACCGTGAAGAAACGGAGGTGCCGACCTGGAGAAGTTTGACGTCCCCTCATCACTGCAGTTTGTTTCCACAAGCTCCAGAGGGTATCAGAGGCTCGCTCTGGATTTCCATTTGACCAAAATTTACTAAAAACATTCTGCTAACATCCAAGCTCAATGACCTTTTGAAGATCAGAATTATTTGCGCAGTAATTAATTTTGAAAACTCCTGCCTGGACCCTCAGGGGCCTGACTGGTCATCTGCATTAAAAAGAAATTCTCCGGTGCTACAGAAGAGGTTATTCTTTACAGTACAGACGGACCTGCCGGTCACGCTTCAAGTAGTGCTATTGCTACGCATAGCCTATTCTATAGTGTGGGTGGTGAAGGGTTAAGATGTGAAGCTATAAACAGATGACAAAAGTTGTATGCTGTAGGTTGTGAAACTGACAAAGCTTAATGAACACTACACTCTTGCTGTCCATCAATTATAAATACAAGAAACAATTGATATGACGCTGATAGTTATAACGGGGTCAGTTGTGCCGGTCTCCGTGGAGGGTTTTGCACTGGATTTTTAAGATATTTAATATGAATTATTTAATATGTATTATCTAATATGTATTATCCAAATCCACCATAACTATTTCTTTGACAACACGGAAGATGCGCTCTCAAGCCCTGAACACAGAGACCACTTGGACGGTGAAACCAGTAAGCTAACCTTCCGATTAAGATGGCGAGGTAACATTTCCAACTAAAATATTTTTAAAAAATCATCATATTGTGAGTAATGCTAGCAATATAATCTGAAGCTGCCAATGACATGAATGACGAACTACCTGGCAGGTGCACAGGAACGGTGGAGGCGGTATGGAGGCATCATTGTCCCGGGCGTAACACCAGGATGCGTTAAATTCAAGTTGGAACCCTAAGAGAATAATTACGGTTGAATTCCCCAGAAGTTGATAGACCGTTCGTTCTAGCTCCGGGTCGACCCAGACACAATTCTGTTGGGGAATGTGACTCGGAGCACAACACTACGAATGTTGTAATTTTTACCCAATTTGACCTCCTAATTACTGCACTTGAAGAAGAAATATTTTTTAAACCCTGACATGCACTCTAGAGTTACATCATAGCTATGTGGCGAGGACAGTGCAGCCACACATACGTTATATCTGCGCGTATATGTGGGTATATTGAAATTCTTATACGTGGGTATATTGGGCAACTTATATATGCAGGTATACTGGGGAGCATACATCGATATATGAGTATATCGGGTAGCTTATCGACGAACTTTCCTACAAACTCTTGTGTAAGATTTAGCGATGCAGAGCACGACACCGCTCGATACAGAGCGCGCGTGCAGCAGCAAGCGATGAGGCAGATGTTCGGCATAGCAACGGACGGTGATAGGTGTTACTGAACTTTTATTTGATGCTTTAGAGAGAAAGCAAAGGCCCGTATAATATTGGCATTGATATACACGGCACAG
Source organism: Parhyale hawaiensis (assembly GCA_001587735.2). Classification (NCBI taxonomy): domain Eukaryota; kingdom Metazoa; phylum Arthropoda; class Malacostraca; order Amphipoda; family Hyalidae; genus Parhyale; species Parhyale hawaiensis. The sequence goes on from LQNS02000303.1 coordinate 2,012,837, forward strand.
TACGCCCGTAGGGTCAAGCTAGGTGGGGGTTCAATGTTTTAAAGAACGTATCTCACAATGTTACATGTTTCATGAACATGTGCAACAAAAGTTCAGAAAGATCATGGTTCTGTATCCTATAGCTGCAACATTGTGAGCTCTGCACAGATAGCGAAGAGAAAACTTATGTTCGGTCATGGTTCTGCCTCATCACTACGGTATTAATTACAGTATCTTCTATTAGTCCATCATTGCTACGAATATTGAAGAAATAATGCAATATGGTGGTCTTCAACATGAGTCAGTGCAGAAGTAAATTCAAAATTGCAAGACACATATATCATGCGCAAGTTGAAAAGAGATCAGTAAGAAGACGACGAGGTTTCAACAGCATTTACTCGTGTATCGACCAACACAACATATATGATTATCACCTACAACAAGAGACCAACTGGTAAGTTTCTGGTGAGGCGTTTAGTGCTTTCTGGTTTGTTGCTTTTCCACTGTCTTTGACGCATAAGCATTCGATGAATAGCATTAAACGAAGTGGAAACAGAGGTTCGTAAGCGTATCTTCGATTATACACCAAACTAATTTCCTTTTAAGTAAGAATTAAAGCTGTGTGACACCTTCAAGTGATGTGTGCTCCGACTTTCTAATGTGACAGGCACCTGTATCTACATTAAGATTAAACAGTAGCTTACTATTATTGTTAATATCATCGGTCCTAAAATAAACTGTTATAAAAGCAAGTACAGGCCATTTTAATAAACATTGTTTTTACCGCTATCAAAATGTGTGAGATTTTTTGGGGGGCACCAAGTAGTCTAACCTTTAACTGTCGCACTCTTACCTCACTTCTGCTGACTTCTGTTTTTGTGTCCCCGAGTCGACGGTGTTGGTTATCTCTGCGGACGACTGCAGAGAGTCGTACAACTTGAGACCGTCACCATCGTTCTGAGCGGCAGAGAGAAACACTTCGTTACAAACGAACACCAAGTGTACACATGACTTTTGGATACCTACGGTATTCCATCACCACGTTTAGAGTAGAAGAGCTCCAGGAGGTCCTACAATGTCAATCGGGTTAACCCTTTAATTAACTAACACCCAAACACAAAAAAATGGACATGTTTCCATTAGTGTCATGCTCAGGAAAAATGTTGATAAGTGAAACCATGCAGGCTTAATAACAACATGAAGAATTAGTAAAGTAGTTAGGTACATAAGTTCATAACTATGTCTAGGTTCAAATATAATCGATAATATGTAGAAAATAAATAGATTTTAAAATATATATTTGTCACGGATTATTTACCTTCGTAGTTTCCATTAGTACAAAAGATATCTAAATATAACTTTTCAAATAAAACGCAAATATGAAGCTATGATACACACTAGTTGAGTTTCAAATTCTCTGTCAGAATCATAATTTAAAAAACCGTACATTTTACATCAGCCAAATTTCTAATTACAGAAGTGTATTTAGTTATTTAATGCAATGCAGTGAAGTGCACTAAATGTTTGAAAAGTGCGCATAAACTGGAAGACATTGATCTTTTGTACGGTACTATCAATTTTATGTTTAAAACTAAAGTACTACTGCCTAGTGTCTGAAACCACTGGTCACCGCTGGTGTAGTAACCGCTGAACTAAAATAGACAACCGCTATACGTACCAATATGACCATCTAGGATACACTTTATATAAACTGTAGTTATATAAATTAAAAAAGCAATATCTATCTATTTTCTTGAAAAAGGTTGTGCAGTGTGTAGAAATATAAAGAGGCATTCCAAAATATTTGGAAGTCTATGTTTTGACGCTGGAGCACATATTTGCAAAGTGAGATCACTGTAAAGGTTAGTGTCTGCTAACCGCCGGCGCGTGTCGTACGATTCACTAACGCAAACACCGCTGCTGCGACAGATCTCTCGATGTATGCAGCGTATACACGAGGCTTAGCGCGGGGAGTACGATGGTACGCTGCTAAATTTACTGCCTTCATAAAACCGACGAAAATAGTTCTCAATGGAAGGTCGTAACGACAGGGGCGTAATAAGTAATTCAAACACTCCTAAATGAGTGAAACAACAGCATTTATGAACTTAAATAGAGAACTATAGGAGTTTCCAGCACCCAGTCGATTATTTTTCAAGTACCGCAGTATTAGAACCGACCTAAGTGTGGACTTCCCAGCCCACGACCCACCCCCTGAGTGAACTGGCTGCGGCACACAGAACAATAAATTTAACTGCTCACTGCCCTCGCGTGCTCTCTCAGCCCAGTCCAGCAGTATAATTGCAGCAGCGACACCTTCACCTCCTCACTGGATAGCGGCCGTGCCCAAAGAGGTTTAATAGAAGGAGGGAAGACAGCCACATACGGCCGCACCTGCTAGGGATTTTGTCTTCCATTAATCTGCTTCCTTCAAACCAATCAGAGACTCCAAGGAATCATTTCCAACCGATCACAGGCTGCCAGTCATGCTTGCAGCCAATCAGCTAGTCAGCCAGGCTTCAGCCTTACCGAATTGTTCGGCCTCTGATCTCTGTAACCCGTTGCTACCTCTTTTTCTAAACCACTTTAACCCTGCCGCTACCGAGCAGAAGCTCTAAAGTCACTGCCAAGGCTACTAATTAGATTATTGAAAAAATTCCAAGATCTTAGAGAAAACTCAAGCTTTGGCAGTCCTGAGTGCGGAAGGATAGATGCACAGACACACTGAAAATTCTACATCTCAGCGAATATTCCGTAAGTTGTGATGAGGCATGCGGTGGTTTATTACCATAAAAATATTTGGTAAACAATAATATACCAGCCAATTCTGTTGCGTGCTACAGTACAGTGGGGTGTCATACGAGTGCGAGACAGGAAATTTAAGCTCCTGAATACAAATAATAATGAAAAGAAGCAAAATAATTACATAAATAATAATAATAACTAGGATGCTCGGGCGTCAATATGTTAACAGATGCATATTGACTGCACTCCATTTAGCAGCCAAACAATTAGCGAAAAAAAGGACATCAGGAGGTTGCCAAAATTTAATCCCGACGGTACCCTAGCTACAGAATATCAAATCCTGTGAAGTAGAGAACAACTCAAAATCGTTTTTACACGCACTCTGCATGGACAGCGTCCTCTCTAGTGAAGGCACTTTATATTCGAAGGAAGACGACTAAGGAGGATGAATAGAAAGCAGAGCAGGTAAAAGCCAAATACAGTGAGACGCTTGGTACTGCTGCAATATACGGACCGCGTTGAGGTGCCACATGGAACGCACCGGAAGCAACAGGCGATTTACAGAAGAAACTTTTTCATCTACCAAGCTCTAGGGCAAGATGACAAGAGCTACAGCTACCTATTTAAATAGAGTGGGCGTCAGAAAATGTCGTGTTTCCAGGAACCTATTTACTGTTTATCTGATTTTCAAATTTCCTCCCATAGTCGTATCTTTTTGGCAATCAGTAGATGAATTTTTGCCTATCATGCCTTTCAGATCGCAACGAAGAAATCACGTACCTTAAGCCAGCAATTAACCAACCAAGAACTGCGTATTGTTACCTACATAGTGGAATTAGAGGATGCGGAAAAATTACTCTAGGCTACATTTGCAATACTATATATATTTAAACTTCGGCTTCTGCAGGATATTCACAGGCTAGACCCATGTACGAAAAAGCAAAGCTAGCCCATCTGCCGTAAATGCAGTACCGGCGGCAGGCAATAAAGGGAGATCTTAAAAACAAGGAACACGACTAAGGTGCTTTGTCTTCCCACATAATACGCAGAAACGTGTACCTTTCCTAGAGTTGGGCTCGCTGTGTACCTTTAGTTAGCCAAATACAATAGTAAATCTGCTGTTGCTGAGTAGCTAACTCGTCGTAAACACGACCCTAGGGGTCTCAGGCGGACTGGGCTCCATACAGATACGGGTGGAGTTTTAAAAATTCCAGCATAATTAATACTGAAGTATTTATGGTGATGGATTGAACGATATACTAGTAGAACTCAAAACAACTACACAGACATATTCCTTAAGTCCTGCTGCGTTGGGATATCACAAATCTATAGTAGGTGTAAATCAATAACCATAAACATTTCTATAATAAACTAACTTTCCATTACGGAACAAGTTTCCCCACCTAGCTGCGTCAACCGAACTTCGTTGACAAGATGAACTTTAGGAGTTCGCAATTTCCAGCAGGTTTCCAATGCTTAAATGTAATCTTAACTGCACAGGCGAACAAACAGCTGGTTCTTTTTGCCTTAAGCATTGAGCTTGTAACATGGGGGCAATTAGTGCTGGTTTACCCTCAATGTTTGTTCGTGGTAATGTGTCTTATTTTCCATAGGCCGGCGCGTAATCTGCTCACAGGACTATAGGAGTCAAGGGGGCTAGACAGGCCGAGGTGGTAGGGGCGATAGTTATTGCTCTATTTCTCAGAAAGGATAGAAATGTACATCGCTGAGCTGGAAATTTATGACTATAGAATTGCGTACTGAGGCGTTGTGCCGCGCTAATGTATTATGAAGCTTGATGGCAATGGCCATGCTCAGGCTTAATAATTTACACAGTTAAGACACAAATGTCTGATAAGGCTGCGTAGTTTATCACACACATGCACAGTTGCACACTATATATATACACAGTAGATCAGGGGTTTAGTCGCTTCCTTCAGAAAAGTAGTCGATCGTCTGTTAGTGCAGCAACTCCTTATACCAAAAAAAAATTACTGTATATATTTATTATCACCCGGGAGCGAAGCGAAATATGGTAATAATATTTTCGTTGAAAATTTAAGTATGCATATATATATTTGTTTGTCTGTCCACCTAAAAACAGGAAGGAGTTGAACAATGTTTTTACTTTTTGCTAGGGAGTCTGATGGGTTGACCTAGCTGGGAAAAATGCCAAAGCTTTAGATTAAGCTGGGCATAAAAAAATGGCGTAGAAACCCCCCCACCCTGACCGCCGGTGATAGTCTTGCGCCACGAGGCGTTCTAGTTTCACATGCATTTGCTCAACGTGTGAAGAGAGAGATATATAAAGCCAAGACAAGCAAGCAGTCACTTTTTCTTCACGCTCTAAAAAAAGAAGGAAATTTGGGGAAAAAATTTAACTGCTTCTGTGCTTTTATTGTCTTCACTTTCCGTGTAAATAAGGGGAATTCTACTTTCCCCGTGAACTGCTAAAAATATATGTGGATTTTTTCCAGATATTTGCGGACCCACCGTCAACTAATGGCTAATTTAGTCTTAAAAATACATAGAACAAGAAAAATAAATGCGACGGGGATTTCTTCTTGTTGCCATCAAATATATTTTATCCGTACGCAATACCAACGTATCCCCACAAGAGCCACATGGATATCACCCCGTTACGAAGCGTGTTCGGAATGTCTAAAAAAGAAGAAACATGTAACATGGAGAAGCCTCAGGTATACAGCAGCTCCCCTTGCAGTGGCTTATGCGATTCATGGATTCCTAAAAGCTGGACGAGAGGAGGTAAATTTAGCCTACGAGCAAATTCAACCCACTCATGTAAGTCATGTTGGGTTGAAACGTATGGTCTTATAACATCCTTTCACGAAAAAAATAGATGCAAAATTTTAGAAGACATATTAGAAAGTAATATATGCCAAGTCTATAACAGTGAGCGTCATCGAAACGAGCAGCTTATAACTTTGATAACCTTAAGAGAAACCAAAGTTATACTTATGTTTTTATGGGGATAACCAGACTCTGCGCAAAGAAATATGGAAGTCGAGCATTATTGCTGCTGTTTCAGAGACGCCGGCAGGCAGAGTCCCAGCCGCCTTGTACCGGACTGTAAGGTGTGCACAAAACTGAGCGTTAAGCTACCAAGGTCACGGCCTGCGCCGAGACTTGTATGTGTAACTTCCGTGGACATAAGCAGGATGTACGCGGAAGACAATCTGCAGCTGGGCACAATTTTGTTTGTAGGCATAGGGTATTTTTCGGCTGATGAGAAACAATCGAGCGCATAAAACGCCAAAATTATGTTTTCGTTTCGAGAAGAGTTGCCGTTTTGACTTGAAGCAAGTCAAGCAAGGCAATGTTACAGAAAAATTTAAATAGGTCTGGAAACTATGATTTCTTCTTTATCAGCAGCAAAGTCTGGACATTTGTGCCGTGTGATATTAATAAAACCTTCAGCAATTTTCTTGAAGATCCCTGGGCAATTTTTTGAGTTATGATGTGACACACATTTTGATAAACATCAGTCAAACACACAAACGTATTATATCGAACATCCCCAAATTTTGTCATTTGTGTCTTTCAACATTTCTAATAATTTCTACAAATTTAATGAAAATCCATTCATAACTTTTTGAGTTATGTTGCTGACAAACATTAGTCAAACGGACAAACCGATCATCACCAAAATTTGATCAATTTTTGCATATAATATTTTTAACAATTCCAGTCAATTTCATCAAGATCTCTTCATAACTTTTCAAGTTATATTACTAACAAACATAAAATTAAACACAGGGACAAACGGACACACAGATCACCACAAAAATTTGGTCATTAATTCTTCATATATATGTAAAAACTCACGTAAATTGCGTAGAAATCCGTCGATAACTTTTTGAGTCATGGTACTCACATAAAAGTGGAAGACAATCAAATGGTCGGATACATTTTCACCAAAAGTTAATCATCTTTTTCTCCTAACATGCTTAACAATCCCAGTAAATTTTGTAGAAAGATCCACGCACAAGTTTTTGAGTTATCTTAGTGACAGACAAATAGACAGATAAACTCGAAAAAAACATAACCTCCTAGGCGGAGATAATTATTATACCATATTAATTTCAAAATCCAATTGGTGATTACTAGTAAAGAAATTTTTTAGCTCACGATGACTCCGTTTCGGAACATCTCCGCAGTTGGTCTTTTTGGAACTCCAAACTTGCTTTTAAAGAAGACTTCTTCGCAATGGTTTCTCGGAGTAGAGAAGTCGACTGCTTGACCTTATATAGCTTTCATTTACTGATACCCTGCAGCGAAATGTATCACCAGGCATAGGAGGTGCTAATGAAGTGGCAGCTGACTCCCGTTGACATGTAACAGCCGCCCCCATATCAACAGCGTGGCTGTTTGACTTACTCCCTCATTACTGCACTTATCCACGTGCTATGCACGGGCACGCGTGGTTCTGCGTGCCCTGCGTGACAGCGTCTCCTGATGTATTGGTTAGGACAAAAAATCCGTGGGGCTCGAATACCGAAAATCATATACTGAAGAATTTAATGAACCTCACTGTCTTCTTCCTTGGTTCTCGCGTTCACGTGGCAAGAGACTTAGGACTTCGCAAAGATTAGCTGGAAGTTAGCTATGAATTTCTGCTAGCAGTTCAGAGTCTGCAGGAACCGACAATTATTTGACAAGCTCAATTGTTTACTCGGGCTTGCTAAAAGTATGCCTACTGCAAGACTGTACTCGATACATGTTTTCTAAGAGAATTGACGCATAATGTAAACAGTTTGACTCTATGATGTTTGTAACTGGTCAAGGCCATAAGAATGAACTGTAAAAGTCATACATTTTTTTTAATGTAACGTGTGTAAATGTTGTACTTCAGGAGTGTCCGCTTTAATGTCAGATATTTATAACTGAAGTGAATTCCAGTCTGATACGACACACTGTTCTTTCGCTTATAAAATACCGTACCAGTGGTATTTACTTGACGAATTTAACCTATTTAATTCCTTCTCATTTTTCAAAAGAATCTATACCAAAATGACTTCACATGACGGAGGAATGTAATTTGTGGCACAGCCACTGCATGCAAGCCAATAAGCAACAACTTGATTGGTTGAATTAGTAATTTGTATTCTCAATTTCTCACAAGGAGAACTTTTCAAATATTTTCAAAAATGCAAAAGCGGTATTTTATTTTTTTCATACACCACTCATGAAGAATGTTTGGCAGCCCCAGAAATTGATTAGGGGGATTTAGGTTCTATGGCCACCTAAAATTATGCTAGGGTAGTCATGTGAAAATAAGTATTGCAGGTACCAGTAAAGGAAAGGTCAGTAGCTTTGGAAACAGATAAATTTAATAGTTGGTTGTTTGTTTTGCCACACAGGCCGCATAAGAGTGGCGGATGACACATGGATGACGCGCCACACTTCCTTATTAAGCGGAGACATGACGGGGGGGGGGGCGGTGTTGAGCAAACTGAATACCCAGCAATGCAGGGCAGATCAACACCCCGTGACAGGGGACACAGCTCCCTCACACTGGGGCTCAGGGGCACCACTCGAACACTACACTAATGTCCCAGCTGATAACGAAAGCTGTGGCCCAACAAGTGCTGCAAAAGGCCTTCGAGTAGCAGATACTGAGGCAATTTTGGGCCTGAGGGAGGCCAGGGGAAATGTGAGGGATCCGTAATTTGGCTTTCAGTTGATAGCTGCTCGTGAGTGTTACACTATGGGTCAAATTGTATGAGTGTGTCCTTTAAGTGACTCGGTCACTCCCAGTTGATACGTTCTCTGCTTATCCATGCAGGGTTATGTTAGTTTACTACAGGGATTTGCAGTCCATATAAAAGAGCTTTTGTAACGAGGCAACACAGCCAAGTACAGATATATAGAATTAAATGTGGGACAGTCTGTCAACTTTATATAATATAGTACAGTAGTAATGCTTAATGAGAACAATAAAAGTATAAAGTCACGCTCTCTCAATAATGTTGTAATAAGAAACACGAATGCCCATCCTCGTGTTTGTTTGTATTGAATACTCAGAATCAAGTCGGGGCGAGAACTAGGAACCTCCTGCTAACAACGCCGCGACTCTACCACTAAGCCAACGTAGCTAAAATAAAATCAATTCTAACACTCGTAGTGCTCACGCTGTCTACTGCTTCATAGTAGAGTTACCGAGGCAGAACCGTACTCATGTATTGGGTTGGCAGCTGTTGTAAATTCTTGCCTGTCTTAGCATTATAGGAAATGTAAAAAAAAGTGGCAAGAATCAGTTTTCAACCTAATAAAAGGGAGCTCATGCCTCAGTTCTTAAAACAGATAACCTGGCAACTCTCACAAATGTGAAGGAATAAGTCTCATCTTCGAACTAGGCCCATGCTTGCCAAACAGGGCACGAAAACTTAAATTAATTTGCTGGTTTGGTCACAAACTTCGCCAAATACTATAGCTAATTCCAAGCCTGTAACTGCTGGGTTTGTACTAGAACCTAGCGTTGCACGGTCTTCGCAAAACTAGTCCTGTTGACCTATTTTAAGGATACGCCGTCGCTAGGAAACTATAATCCCTGTATCTCTTACTTTACGGCTGCCCCAATGGTGTTTTATGCCGAAGAGATCTTTTATGTGATGTTGAGAGTAAGCAGAAACCCGAAAAATTCCGTGTTGAAAAATAAAATGTAAGAGGAAAACACAGACACACATGGCACGATTATACATAGATACTATATGTACGATACAAATATATCAATAGGACCTGCTACTATAGTTTCAACAGCAGGTACACTTCACTTAGCACTAATTCCGAGGCCACAATATAGAATCGCAGGCTCTACTTATGAACGGACACATGGCTCGCACATAGTTCAAAGTAAGTACGTTCCAGGGGCAGCTTAGCTAGCGCCTTTCACCGAGTAATAAGGACGAGGTGCGAACTGATCGTCCGCTCGTAAGTTGCGCGTACGATTGTATAGTGTAGCCCCGGCATAACAATTCCAACGAGTGCACAATACCTTGAAGTCGACGCCGTACGCGCGGTTGTAGATAGGCACGGGACGGGTCATGTAGCGGGACGGTCTCCTCAGGGTCTCGGGGGACCGCTTGTGCCGGGCCAGCACAGGGGACAGCTGCGGGAGAGACAACAATTCACGGTTATTAAAACAACGTCTTCTGGGTTCATATAAATGGTTAATTAAAAACCTTCAATAGGAAGCTAGGCATCAAGGGAGCTACCCCAAGCGTTCTCATCGTCTATTATAATAATCTGCAGCATCACCTCAGTACCAGACGGGTGGCGCGCGTAACAGCATCTGGACCTCGTCCAAAGAACCAACAAGTAATCGAGTAATATTTGCTAGGACAGCGAGAGGGGATTCCAGGAAATGGGTGAGTGAGTTGCAAAACAGCTCCAGGGGCTGCAAAGTCTGCCTGCGACGTTTACCATACTCTTCATACTCTCTGCTAGTTTTTTTTTTTTTAGAAAAATGGCAGATTGCATCATTGCACTATATAACCCACTAATAACTGTAAGAGTATAACAATGATGTGCATAAAAAATAATGTGGCGTTACAACAATATTGCTGCAAACACAACTGAATCATATAAAGGATAGGGTGGTGACTCTTGGTTAAATGATAACCGTGTAGAAATGATAACAATAAAAGTACACAAAAAGTGATAAAATAATAATACTTCAGTAAATAATTGCATCAAATCAACAAATAAAGCAACAATAACGAGGTCAGTGGTGATAAGTTGAAATTCACTTGAATGCTCCGCGATGACAAGTCAAGTAAGTCTCCAGGAGGTAGTAAGTTTGTTATAAGGATAGACGTGTTACGTGTTACGATTCCAAAACGAGCACGTCTTACAGTGCACTGACTGTTACCACCTGCCATGGTGTGTACCTGAATGTAAATACGTGCTGATTCAGGAAAATTAGCAAAGCTTACTTTCCTCAATAGACAAAATGTGTTAGTATTAATATTTTCCATAGAATAAACTTATTACCTCCACCAAAGAGGTTATGTTTTCTTCGAGTTTGTCTATTTATCTGCCTCTCAGTCTGTCACCAACTCATAAAGTTATGGACGGATCTATATGAAATTTACAGGGATTGCTAGGTATTTTAGGAAGAACTGATGATTGAATTTTGGTGAAGATCCGTTGATGGAATTACTTGTTTGCCTCTTTTTTTTAACGCCATAACTCAAAAAGGCATGACCAGATTTTTTTTTAATTTACATGTATTGCTAGGTACATGACGAAATGTAAATGACCAAGTTTTTGAAACGATCTGCTTGTTCGTTTGTTTGTCTCTGTGTTTGATTATATATGTATATGTTTGGTAGCACAGTAACTCAAAAAGTTTTGAACGGATCGTTATAACATTTTCTGTGGAAATTTTTTGAAAAGTAAGGTGGCATAAATGATCAAATTTTACTGATGATCGGTTCGTTCGTTCGTTCGTTCGTTAGCGTGTTTGACCAATGTTTGTCAGAAGTATAACTCAAAAAGTTAGGAAGGATCTTCATGATATTTGTAAGAATTGTTAGAAATGTTGAGAGACACAAATGACCAAATTTTGGTGATGATCGGTATGTCCGTTTGTACCTTTGACTTATGTTTGTCAAAATGTTTGTTAGAACATAACTCATGGACCATAGACCGCAACAGTACTTGACTCTTAGGTCTGACGCTGGTGGCCAAAAGTAGGCAACGGAAAAATGGGATTTCTCAAGAGCTATTCTTTTCCCCCGAACTAATACTGAAGAAAAAAATTCCAAGGTACCCAACATTTTTCTTGCGGAGAAGGTATCTTGGATACGGCGGGAACGCACTTGGGCGCTTGCCTGCATGACTGTGTCTGGACATGTTCATAATAACTCTTGAGAAAATCCCATTTTTCCCATATTGGCCGCCAGCGTCAGAAACCACTTGGACCTTAGAGTCAAGTATACTGTTGCGGTCTATGCATAGACTTATAAGGACTGATCTTCAAGAAAATTACAGAACCTTTTATTACCGTCAACAAAGCACAAATGACCAAATTTTGGAGCTGGCAGAGAGGAAATCAGTTTCAGAACCAATTTTCGTTAACGTTGCCTTGCTTGGAGGAGGTATGCGCTCTCAGAGACCTCTAGTTATACATAGCAAAGGCAACACATCTTTGTAGAGTGCAAATTTGCTAAATGTATTGTAGGTCGCGGTTTCATATTTAAATTTGTTTTTCACATGAAAATACACTCAGAATTGGACATGTACCAAGCAGTGCTCTTTAATCGCATGAGAAAAACTCCCATAGCAATATTAAATTGAGCTTTGGGCGAGACCGCAGTACAGGACATTTTCTTAGGCATGAGGATATTGGGAAAATAACTATAATCTCAAAACGCAGAGGGAGAGACGACCCATAAATGCTTGGCTTGAAGTTTTAATTATTGACAAAGGGGCATTTTTCACTTGGTGGAAAAAGAAAACGTTAAAGGAGACGTGCAGAGGCAAAGCTGAAAGACTTACGGGTACAATTAAGAGTAAATCAACGCTGTAGGGCGAGACCACAACAACGTAATTGATGCAAGGGTCACGGCGACCGCAGGAGGCCAGTAACAAATCAATATTCAATTATTGATACGTCGAATTTAAATCAACAGGTAACTTTCCCAAACACTGCTGGCAGTCACGGTACATAGATTGCTTAGCTGTTCTGAAACTCTGAGGAACAGCACCGAGTTCAAAGTTTTAGTGTTAGTTCTCAATACAAAAACTTATTGCTTAGTTTATTTCTAAGACAGTGGTGACTTTTCCTTACTTTACAGCTGTAGTACAATTTTGGATTTTAGCTTACATGGTTGGATGCATAGATGCATAGTAATAGATTTGACATGACGCCTAAAAGCACAAATTATCTTTTTAACGAATGAGAGAAATTTGTCATCTACAGTACTTTTCAAGTTGCCAATGCGTGTTCGTTCATTTCTCAGTCAATTTCTCAAGTATATACTATATTGGAAGAACATGCGACCACTAGGTAATGACGATTGAAAGGGCAAAGTGAAACTGAGAAGGGGATACTGAGCTGCAGACAGGGGCAACTCGAGAGGAGGCACTGGAGAGCTGCAATACAACCTGTCCTCACCTTCCCAAAGTATCGCTCAGTATCGTCGATACAATGATTGTTTTTATAATGTCACAAAGTTCTTCAACGAATTCTCACTGCCGAGTTATGGAATTAGGGAAAAAGCACTTCGGCAAAGGACGCTCTGGAGAGCCTATCAAATACTCACTGTCCGTCTAACTACCATTAAGTATACCTCGTTCTCGCTGTTGTTCAAGCTTCATGCTTTCATGACAACAAAAACCGATATATCACCAGGTGGTCCACAACACCTTGGGGAAATCATACTTAGTCTAATCGAGGTTAGGACCTATGTAGTGTTCGGTAAAACAAAAAGAACCGCGACACGGATACAAAATATTTCAGACCAATTAGAGTCAAAGGCTCCAAGTACAAAGTGCGCGGCCAAGTGAGACATGACCTTATCGCTACCAGAGTTTGGATCTACGTGGTATTAAGTACAAGAGTTTGAAGCCAATTGGCCATCGCTATGAGTCTGGAGGCACGTGGCCGTAACTACAAGAGTCAGCAGCCACGTGGCCTTAACTACAAGAGTCAGCAGCCACGTGGCCATAACTACAAGAGTGACTAGCCACGTGGCCTTAACTACAAGTGTCAGCAGCCACGTGGCCTTAACTACAAGAGTCAGCAGCCGCGTGGCTTAACTACAAGAGTCAGCAGCCACGTGGCCTTAACTACAAGAGTCAGCAGCCACGTGGCCTTAACTACAAGAGTCACTAGCCACGTGGCCTTAACTACAAGAGTCAGCAGCCACGTGGCCTTAACTACAAGAGTCAGCAGCCACGTGGCCTTAACTACAAGAGTCAGCAGCCACGTGGCCTTAACTACAAGAGTCAGCAGCCACGTGACCTTAACTACAAGAGTCAGCAGCCGCGTGGCTTAACTACAAGAGTCAGTAGCCGCGTGGCCTTAACTACAAGAGTCAATAGCCACGTGGCCTTAACTACAAGAGTCAGCAGCCACGTGGCCTTAACTACAAGAGTCAGCAGCCACGTGGCCTTAACTACAAGAGTCAGTAGCCACGTGGCCTCAGCTACAGGAGGCGGCGCGGGGCTAACAATGCCCTGTCACCAGAGGTGGTCAAGAGGCGCCGCAGCAGCTGCCGCCGCAGACACACCAGGTACCCCAAGAGTTACCTCGCCGTCCCCTCGATACGTCGGGCAGTTTCACTCTCACTCGAGTTGATCAAACGAAATGGAAAGCAGCAGCTAAAGACCACAACACAAAAGCCATACTGGATGACAAACACGGCGCCTGACAGCAATGGTGGCATCGAGGCCATCAAGCGGGCTGCATGGTCTCTCTCTCACTCTGATCAATAGCCGCGCTGAAGCTGCCGTCTTTTCTTATAATACTAACTGTTGATTGTCCTTGTATGGACTTCATTCGTAATCGGAGAAGCATTCTTATGGACGCGTCCCACAAGGTTCTGTCCCAATAGTGAAAGCAGACCTCATATAATTCACCGGCAAGGTTCCCTCCGACAAATGATAAGACATCACGGGAAATGTATGGGGCAGTCTCGAATGTCACAATGTTTGGCTGTAAGGAAAATCAATACGCAAACAGTAAGTAAATGTCACGTTATCATATATATATATTGCAATGGAAATAAAACCCTGGGCAATAAGGGGGATAAATGGTAACGAACAATGAGTGTCACTGCAACCAAGTTAATGCTATGGGATTGTCACACATGATGAACGTGATATTTATTGCATGATTTTGCACCCAAACAAATGCACCATATCAACCAACAAACTGACATTCTATGGATCGCCAGGCTCATTTCATTGAGTGGCAAAACAAGCTTCTTGCATGAAAAAACTATGTAATAATAAATATAGTAAGACAGGTATTATAATACTTGTGGACATATTGGCAGCCTCTTCCCTTAAAGCTCGGATCTACGGGAAATACAGAGCGATTATAAAATAGTCACAGATGTGGAAAGCGAGAAAAAAATTGCAGCATACATGTCACTAAAATCAACTCTCTTAATCACAGAAAATTTGACAGCGAATATGACAGGGGAATCAAAAAGCATCTTTGGCAGAAGTGATAGACGTCTCAAGTCAGTGTTTCCAGCTACATACAAACCATCGAAGTGATACTAACTGCGCAACACAAGCAGGTGAAGTACTTTAGCAAAACCATGACCAACATTTCTACATACTGAATCAGAGAGGAATTATTGTACTTATTCGTGCATATCCCGCATATATTCAGGATAGGCGCTGTGGATAAGACAATTATAATTACCTTGGACAGTTTTCTGTTTCTTAGTGATGAAAGAGCAGACGAAAGATGTAATTATGACGAACTGATAGATGTTTGGGTAACGGGCGACGTCATGTTACTTTGGGAGCGCGATATATAGGAAACAGGCAGGTGCGCGATGTATAGGAATCAGGTAGAGGCGCGATATATAGGAATCAGGTAGATGCGCGATATATAGAAATCAGGTAAAGGCGCGAGATATAGGAAACAGGCAGGAGCGCGATGTATAGGACACAGGCAGGTGCGCGATGTATAGGAATCAGGTAGAGGCGCGATATATAGGAATCAGGTAGAGGCGCGATATATAAGAATCAGGTAGAGGCGCGAGATATAAGAATCAGGTAGAGGCGCGAGAT
>LQNS02000303.1:2035324-2054223 GCA_001587735.2 Parhyale hawaiensis
AAGAACAGATTGAAGAAAGATCAGTATGAGTAACTGGTGAGAAGGAAGCAAAATGGGCACGAAAGACAGACAAGACGATCGTGACAACGACCCAACGGGTCACGGGTCGTCTAGTATAATATAAATCTATATCTCTCTATATGTATTGAGCCTGTCCTGTAGAGGAATTTGATAGGTGGAAATATGACCATCGAATGCACAAACGAGCAGTTGATGAAATGAACACCCAATATAATTTATAATACAAAGTCACAAGCAACTTCCATGTACAAAGTCTAGTTAAAGCGAAGCAGCAAAGCCGCAGCCAGTCAAATGTTACTGATGTTACAGCTTATTGATGGTGTGTCCTCACGAGGGACGAGTAAATATAAATATTGTAATCACTCTCACTAAAGAATGATGAATGATTTGTTTAAAACGGATGAACTAAAGTCCTTGTGGGAACACACAACCCGTGGCATAGTCCAATCTCACACAACAGCCTGACAAGTGATGAGCTCCGAAGAGCCATTACCAGGGCTGCGTAAACACACACCGTACTGTTGCCAATATAGCTTCCGTTTCGCTTCGCTAGAGCGAGCTGCAAATATCTAAGCGTTCTGAAGGCAACTCGCAATGAAGGTTAGTGCCGCACAAGTGTGCTTGAGATATCAAGGCGGGTAAATTAAAGAGATCGCAGTATCCGGTTTACAAGCGTTTGCACACACAACATTGAAAATAATAGCTCTAACATGCTCTCATTTATGTTGGTGTTGACGGACGTTAGCACCGACCGTCTAAAGATCGGATTCAGATAACGGAGGCAAAAGGGGCTCGCTGTCCAGCATCGCACACCTGCTTGACAGGCAGTATTCTAAATGACCTTCCTTCTTACTCAACCTACAGCAACCAGAGGCTTGGAGGTGTTCGCTAGCTCGCAAACACATAGATAATTCACTGGTGAACTACTGGGACTTGCAACCCTAACTCTACTGGAACCTGCCGGCTTCCAAAATGAGGCCCGGAAGCACTGTGTATCTAAACGGCATCTTCAAGAAGCTACTCACCATTCAACATATAGCATTTATTCAGCATTCCTTCTGGTGCAGACCTAGTACCTTTTTGAATGCTTAGCTTCTTCTCAAGTAGTATGCCTTGCTACTTGTACTCGGATTATATCTTATAAATCATGTATAATAAGATGCAAATGAACAATAAGATCTTAAAGACGTTCCTTCACCATTTTGCACTGTTTCCTGAAAGCATTACTCAGCTTTAAAGTTAACCCTTAAAACCAAGTACAGTGACGCACTCAAATAGAACTCTTCTAAGCACGGAATTGACATTCACGCCTTGTATACCACCACCAAGAATATAACAACAGGAACATTACAGTATTGAGGACAAAAACAATCACGAACATCTACGCAAGCTGTGCTTTTTAGTTAAGTATGCAATTACGTCAACAAAAAGTAATCTGTGTCACGTATTCTCTAACAATTACGGTACACAATATGTATCCTGTGTCAGGTATTCACAAACATCTAAGACAAAGTATCATTTTTATTACACTGTAGTCATAAGTTACGACCATATCCAGTAAACGAGTGTTCCCTACACTCCATCTGAAAAAAAAAATACCAGCGTTAGGTACACCCAATCACATCCAGGCGGGAGGTATCGTGTGCCCGCTACTTGCTAACAATTGCGCAGGAAATATACATTGTCAAGTGCTGATTTTAGCACAAAAGTGCACGTAAAGTGTAGATCTCTGCTACTCGCCATCCATACCAGCAAGCAACATCTTGTAGGGAGCCATGAGGCAAGCTTGGCTCGTAGCACTCAAGTGGCAGGTGGCTCCAGCTACCGTGTGAACGCGGGAGCCGTTAAAGCAACTAATTAATGTGCAGCATTATGGGGACGCAAGCTACGGATGCGGACACACAATTAATGGTAATGGAAAATAAATGGCAGTAGCGCTCCTGTACGAGTGCTGTGTCTGCAGTGATATTCGGGGAGATGTCTCCTCCCTGCAGTGCTGCAGGTTAGTGCTAAAATTAAACTAGCACTGAACTCCGAGACCACAGACTTCGCCAAGCAAAGCAATGCAAGGAGACAGACTATAGGAGACAGACAAAAAGACAAACAGACTGACGGATCAATAACACAATTGAATCATCCGTTCAACGTGACCTTTCTAAAAGTTCTGATAAATTTCATGAAAATCCGCCTGTAACTCTTTGAGTTACGTTTCTAACAGATAGACCAACATACAAACAAATCCGGACAAAAAAAGAACCTCCTTCGTAGCGGTAATGATGAATTCCGTAAAGCAAAGTGTGTGAATAGCATGAATAACTCGAACTGGAAAACTGCTGCAGCTGTCAGCCGAACATACACGTGTTCATGTATAACAGCAGATGTATACACAGCTGCTGTAATTCGAAGAAAGAATACTACAGCTCTTGAAATTGTGCAGCTACAGCTGTAATCAAACATACTCCGATACAACCGTATATAACAGAACAGACACAACAAATATGCAGCTGCTCTCAAACGCACACGTACAACTGTCATCAAAAGTACACATACAGCGGACAGAAGACACACATGCAGCTGTTACAGACGTACACGTACAGCTGCTGTCAAACACACACGTACAGTAGTTATCAAAAGTACACATACAGCAGTTAGAATACACACACGGAGCTCTTACAGACGTACACATACAGCTGCTGTCAAACGTACGCACACACACACTGAACAACACTGAGAGAATGTCAGCAGAGGCGCTGGCAGCTGACAAGGTCAGCAGCTGTAAGCTCCAGCGTACACTACCGGCTTTTTTTTCTTGCTCATCAACACGAGGTGGAAGCGGACGACGGAAATTTGCCTCCAATAATTGGCTGAAGAGCAAACGGTCACTGCAGCGTAACATGAGTGATACAGTCTGGGGTGAGTCAGGCTGGAGACTGTGTTAAGTGGGATGTAAAGCATGCAGGGGCGCAGTATTTAAAATTAAAAATTAAGTTATGTGGTACGTAATTCTGCAAGGAGGGGATTTTGTGTTAGAGTGGACATAATGTGCACATGAAAGGAACATGTAACTGTAAAGTTACACAGTATGTTGTACTGCAGAACAGTATCTGCTGATATTATGTGAACAATTACAATACTTCTAAAAGACGTAAGTAATAACCGGAGAGACACTACAGTAAATCACAGAAGAGGTAGCATGCAAAGTAAGATTAAGCTGAGCGCATTATATATAGAATAATTTTAGTAAGTTCAGTGTTATTTATAACTTCTTTTCTTCGACTTAGAAAAACGTAAATATTTCTGGTTTAAGCATACTAGAATGCCTCGTGGCGTAAGACTTTCACTCGCGGTGGAGGCAAATTCAACGAAGTCATTTTTGATGCCCAGCTAATCCAAGTTTCTCATATGGATGCTGTGTCCAACAAGATTAGGGAAGAACGCCCCGTTCAGATCTCTTGATAATAACATAGGGAAAATATAGAATGCCTCGTGGCGTAAGACAATCGGCCGCGGCGAAGGCAAATTCAACGCCGTCATTTTTATGAACAGCTAAGCCTAGTTTTTTGGCATGGGTCACAGCCAAATTCCCTACAAAAATTTATGAACATTGCTCAACTCCTTCGATCACTTATTGGATGGACCTGCATATATATATATATATTTAAATCTTCAAAGAAAACATTGTCACCTCTCTCACTTCGTTCGCGGGTGATAACTAGATATTCCCTCCGTGGAGGTAGGACGACTTTTTCTAATTTCGATACTAGCTCACCAGCAACAATAAGGCATAATTCCCAAATCCCAAATTCCCAAACCCCAAATTCCTAAATCCCAAATTTCCAAATTCCTAAATCCCAAATTCCCAAATCCCAGGAAATGGGTGCGCCAGTCGTTCACCCTAAATCAGCTCAGAAGAAATAGCAGAACATTTCCTCTACCTTCTTACGTTCACGGTATTGGCGTTTTCCGTATCAGCTTAATGAAAATTTAAAGTATTTTTACCAGCTCAGTACATACGATACACTACTTGCTGACCTTATACAGCTGTCAAGAAATGGTAAGGCATGTTTATCAATTTCAGTATATTATAGTGCACCAGTTGCAGTCCTTATATATTTAGCTCTCAAAAAATGGCGAGGCATCTTATCTACATATAATGCACTAGCTGTTTTCCCGAAAACAGCTCATCGAGAAAGGGTACGGCATTTCCGTCAGGCTGAGGACACACGTGTACCAGTGGGTTTCCTTTAAGATAATTCAGTAAGTTAGAAATGGTAAGGCATTTTATTTATCCCAACATGCAAAAAGTACTTAACGTTTAAAACAGCTCACTCAGGCATTTTCCTACATCAGTATCCCATACGGCATCTCCTAAAAATAGTCCATCAAAAACAGCGGAGCGGCATTTTACTAGATGTCAGCATGCAATGTCACGCACCACTGGTCCAGCAAGTAGGCCAAGGTTCGGGACCTGTCCCCTGCAACTTGACACCTCAATCATATGGTGTCTTACACTTCCTTAGCTTTACTATCATCTGATAAGCGCAGCAGACCTCGCTGTGTGCATCATACGAACAAACTTCCATGAATGGGGTCAGTGCGGGAGCGGCGCGGGAGATAATAGCATCATCTATACACGTCGGTAACATGTTCGGGTGTCGAGACTATCATGTGTGCAACATGCTGGGGTAAAAAGAAACAGAGTTAATAAATACCCTTTCAGTGTCAAGGTAGTTAGATGACATTACCTCCTAGTCACCTATTACTCTGGGTGTGCTGGCGTTAGTAGCCAATGTTCATTTTTAAATACAAGAAGCAATGAAATTTTCAACATCAATGCATTGAAATATTTTGTCTTCTTCTGTTTCGGGGCATAATCTTTGAAAAAAAATTGCGATCTTGCTGGGGTACTTTCCGTGCAATACTAGATAAAAGTAAGCGTGCTAGTATATACTAAAATTTATTACTATGTTCATCCTGTGACACTATAGCTCCTACCGTTGAGTATGTTTGCACTTGGTGCAACAGAAGACACATGAAAACATGAAGTATCAGTAAAATCTTAAAAAGAAAATATTACAATACAATTCTGAAATTTCCCAGGGGAGTCGTAACGCACTGTACTGCACATTGAAATCCTGACTGACAAACATTAAATATTATGCTGTAAGAAATTGACATCAGCATTAATAGATACTAAGTCTCCCAACAGATGAATGCTAACTCATACAAGTAAGAAAAAAAAGTGACCTGGAGTATGACTGCGTGGAACTGAGAACGACAAATAAAACTGACACCTACTGATAGACCACGTCACTTCTAGCATTTGTTCATCGGCTGCTTCAGGGCACAGCGCTGTTAATTTTCATCGGTGTTCACAAGCACCTACTTTACGAATACTCGAATAGTTGACCATCGTTAGTGAAAATTGGGAAACACAAAGTCACGTTTTGACTTCCAGTTAATGGTACTGAAATTTACCCCGAAAGTGCGAGTATGAGTATTTGCTGCAACTGAACATAGTGTTCATAACGGCCAGCTTGAAGTTGAACACTGTCAAGGCTCTCTGCAAATTAACCCATTTGTACGTGAACATTGCCAGTGTTCATTTCTACCCACCTACAGATGAACAGTGCCACTTTTCTTCATTGCAGCTTATATAGATCTAAAGTTATCAATGTTCACTTTTTACGTACACCTGAACACCGCCAGTGATATGTTCACTACCTCTGCACGTACACCTGAACACCGCCAGTGATATGTTCACTACCTCTACACGTACACCTGAACACCACCAGTGATGTGTTCACTACCTCTACACGTACACCTGAACACCACCAGTGATATGTTCACTACCTCTACACCTG
This sequence comes from Parhyale hawaiensis, assembly GCA_001587735.2. Lineage (NCBI taxonomy): Eukaryota > Metazoa > Arthropoda > Malacostraca > Amphipoda > Hyalidae > Parhyale > Parhyale hawaiensis. The sequence continues at coordinate 2,041,210 of LQNS02000303.1, forward strand.
AACACCACCAGTGATATGTTCACTACCTCTACACGTACACCTGAACACCGCCAGTGATATGTTCAACTACCTCTACACGTACACCTGAACACCGCCAGTGATATGTTCACTACCTCTACACGTACACCTGAACACAGCCAGTGATATGTTCACTACCTCAACACGTACACCTGAACACCACCAGTGATATGTTCACTACCTCTACACGCACACCTGAACGCCACCAGTGATATGTTCAACTACCTCTACACGTACACCTGAACACCGCCAGTGATATGTTCACTACCTCTACACGTACACCTGAACACCGCCAGTGATATGTTCACTACCTCTACACGTACACCTGAACACCGCCAGTGATATGTTCAACTACCTCTACACGTACACCTGAACACCACTAGTGATATGTTCACTACCTCTACACGTACACCTGAACACCACTAGTGATATGTTCACTACCTCTACACGTACACCTGAACACCACTAGTGATATGTTCACTACCTCTACACGTACACCTGAACACAGCCAGTGATATGTTCACTACCTCAACACGTACACGTGAACACCCATGCGCAGGGCTGACCTTAAGGTCAAGTTGTAGCCTTTAAGAAGAGCAGCGATGTAGTCCAGAGCGCCAGGGTGTCGTGGCAGCATCAGATACCATTGTTAGCAGGTACGCCGCTGCTGCTCATGTTCAGCTTCGTGTGGTCACGGGTCTGCTTTGGAAAATTCAACTTTCACTACGACTCAGGAAAGCCAAAGGGTGGGAGTAGAAAATATAGCGAACGAAGAATGTAGGTTTGATAATGGCTGAATTTGCTAGCCTTATAGCTCTCATTACATCAAGAAAAAGTAAGCTGAAAATATATTATCTCTGCTTAGCAGATACTGCAATTGAATTGAATGCATAATAGACACAGTGCTAAAATGCAAAAATGTGCAACCTATTCTTACTTATATATTATGTTCTCCGGTATTGTTTGGAAATCATTATGCCCATTGTGTGCGTCTATGTATGTAGGGTCAATGTAGCATGCGTTGAGGCTTAGGAGGCTCTGAGCATCTTAAAAGCAGCGTCACACTGGGAAATCCATTAACCTCAATGCCTAAAATTGTTTCACACGAATCGTCGGATACAATCTGAGACGTGGAAAGTCGTTTCCAACGAGAGGCGTTTAAGAAAAAGGAACTCAGAAGGACAGTTTGACGACCGTGTGCACTGCACTCAATGCAACTTAAACACACTGCACCCCAAAAGTGTGCTCCACATGACGTCACACGACCCACTGAGTGGGACTAGAAAGCTTGTTTGCTGTCCCGAGACCGTGTCACGAGCTCCAAACAAACGGGCCCGTAGATGGATCGCTCTTCAGCAGTAATGGTGCGCCTCGTAGTTCTGACGACCTTACCACAACACGCTACGTAACTTGACCTCTTCTGACACGGTCACGTGCCCGTAGCTTCATATATAGTTTTTTGTAATAAACTGAGCTACCTCTAAAGGTAATTTCATTTTTCGCCACGTAACGAGCTAACCCGAGTAGAGCTATCCGGCAGTTCTCTAGTGTTTTAAGGTTGTTCCTTCCCCTTTTTGAAAATATATATATATTTCTGTAAGGCATTAAGACAAACTGGGAACACAAAAAGAGTTGAAAAAAAAAAGAAACTCACGCCCAGTATTATTACCATTCGCAGCGCATGGAGGCAACAATCAGCAATAACTGGCTTCATCAACTAGAGCAATCTTAGTGTGCAAAGTAAACGTGCAAAAAGAGGCAATATTTCGAACTAAGCGCGAGTGCAAGTGGGCAGAATCGGCGAGAATCAGGGGGCGGAAGAGCCCCGCTGATAGCGAGAGCAGCGCGCACATTATCTGCAGAATCAGCCGCTCTGTAGAAATTTACTGCGTAAGGCAACGCTCCAAAAGGAAGAAATTCGCTGCGAAGTTCGTGGCAAATTGGCCCGGCAGGAAATTACGTCTCTATGTTCGTTGCTGGTGGAACTGTTCAAGTGTTCCAAAGTGAACTTTTCAGTTCTCGGGAATTCTCTAAAAGCCGCTGCAGACGATAGTCTTTTGTCCTGTGTTTTCACTTCACCACGTTTGCATAGTTCGTACTGTCCTTGAAAACACGACTGTGTGTCTAGCAAAAGTTTCGATAAAATGTTTACCGTCGCATTATCTATCTTAGCCCAAGTCACTAGCGCAGTGTCTTGTGTCTCCAATTTTTAGCGAATGTCGTCTCAGAGAGAAGTGCTCTTTTCTCTTGTTTAAAAAAAAACCACAGCAACGCATCCGAACGCGGTGAAGTGAAAACACAGGACAAAAGACTATCGTCTGCAGCGGGCCTAACTGTGCCAGAGTAATTGCTGGTGCATTATTAATTACGTTGATACTAATGATGTTGATTTTGTATTTCTGCCATTGCAGTTGATATACCATCTAGCATCTCTCATCATGTCAATGTAACTATTGTAGTAGCCCTACTTTTTTTCCTATTGAGCGGTTGTACTTCAATGTTTAGGCCTCCCTAATCCAGAACATAATAGCTGTTTTAAGAGACGAAAAGGAAGAGACATGTAGTACAACAAAGAAACAGGGAATCCATGCAAGACGATCAGCGCGCATGGAAAACAGTAAGTCCGAAAAGAAGAGGCATAACAGTAGCCTGCTCGCTCAGTGACGCTTCATCCCATGTGCACTTGAACGTAGTATGGCTACCGTTCTTTACTTATTATATTAGCTACTTTGAAGCATGTTAAGATGAGGCTGATATTTCCACATACCTACCTTGTTATCATACTGCGTGATTAGTGAGAAATGCACACATATGCATCCATCTACATCTATAAAACGCGTCATCAATACTTATTGGAGTGCGGTGATACACTAATGTAAACCTCACTGGCATTTTACAAGAGTTAAAAAAAAAGAAATTTTAGAAGGTCAAGCAAATTGAAGAGCCAAAGTAGAAACTATCCCTCCACATTGAAAGAGACGATGAGGAAAGACGAGGAAACAGAAAACTAAACTTATCAGAAGGTAAAACTAGCAGCTGAACAGACTCACAGGCCTGCCATGGTAGAGCACACATTCCAGAATACTCGAGAGCCATAAAGTGGAAGAGCCATACGCAGTTAGCCAGCTCTCACCTGCCATAATGAACATTTATGGAGCTCTATGTCATTAGTTTATGGCCTCCTTGTGGCACTGACAGCCCTGAAGGTACACAATTGGACCTGCCATACGCACCATAAGAGTTATGAGGTACGAAAGCTGAAGCCCTAAGACACCGTACATGTGCACTAGAGCATTCATTAAAAGACTGAACATCTAGGGGCCATCATATTTTTATGAGTTAGCAGACAACTTTAAGATTATGATGTATTACGATAAATCTTGATCTTGGCGATATCTGTTGGCTCCTAAAAGCAGACTTTAAAATTAAAAGAATTCAACAATTGTAAATACAGACTTCGAGAAGATCCTTGGTTGGCAGTCAGAAAAAGGTCGCAGAGTCACAAGTGGTAAATATTATATATGCGGAGTACATATTCTACCATCTTAGGACAACATCATTTATTTGAGCCTATGTTGACACACACAATCTTTCTATATAAAAATATAAATCGTTTTCATGCACTTATCGGCTGCGCAGAGTATTTTCACTAATAGAACATTTTTCTTTCTTCAGTTGAAAAAATTCGACAATTGTCGTAGCCAAACGGAGCAATAACAATATTTTCTAAAAAATAAATATTTGGACGTTTTCTGCGGATCCCCAGCTAATTGCATCATACCCTATATAGCAATTTCTTATGGGGTTACTGTCTTAGCAAGCAATGAGTCGTTAATACCACGAAGAAATTTGACTTTTGCAAGTCCGTTTTGTTTCTACTACAGTAGTTCCAAAAACATCCCTGACTCGAGCCATCGGCCAACTTGAAGTCGGTCGTGAGTTGGGTAGTAGACCAACAACTTTAGGCATCCAAGAGCAACACTTTTACAGCCAGCAGGGTCAGTAAGTTTCTTACAATCAGTAACACAAATTTGAAACATAAGAATGATTTCATAGCTACAATTAGCTCTATAGTTACCTCCGCCAAAGAGGTTATGTTTTCGTCGAGTTTGCCTGCTTGTATTTCTGTTTGTCTGTCACTAAAATAGCTCAAATAGGTATGGACGGATTTTTATGGAATTTACAGAGATTGTCAGGTATGTTAGGAGAAACAGATGGTTAATTCTAGGTTCATCCGTGAGTTGTCACTCTACCTCTTTTTCTTAATGCTATAACTAAAAAGGTTATGGACGGATTTTTATGAAAGCTGCATAACTTGTTAGATACATCACGAAGAGTTAATGACCAAATTTTTTATGATTTGTCTATTCATTTATTTGTTTGTCTCTGTATTTTATTTTATACTTGTTAGCAAAATGATTCAAAAAGTTATGAACAGATCTTTATGAAATTTACAGGAATTGTTAGTAATGTTGAAAGACAAAGATGATTAACCTTTGATGATGATCGGTTGGTTTGTTTATGTGTTTGACTAATGTTTGTCAGGAGCATAACTCCAAAAGTCATGAAAAGATCTTCAACAAAATTGAGGAAGCTGTTATTACTGCCAAAAAGGACAAATGATCAAATTTTGGTGCTGGTACAAAAGAAATAATAATTTCAGAACCAATTGGAATTTTTCATTGCCGTTGGCTTGCTTGGCGAAGGTGTACACTCTCAGAGTGCTCTAGATGTACATGTGATGGCAACACCAAAATCAGATCAATGGATCTAACAATGTATCACTATTAAAGTGTACTAACCTGTGGAAATTGCACAGAACAAACGCAACGTTCATTAGTGATACCTTAGACTCGCACAATCCTAATTTTCCCCTTTCAAATACTGAAGAACCTGTGGAAATTCTACAAAACAAAAGAATTGTTCCTCCATTATGTGCTCTCAGCCATGTATCATGCAAATACTAAGGGTGAAAATGCTCGAAGTCAAGCAGTTCACAAATCTTCTACCTTATAGGCCGGCGAGCAGCATCACCTTAAATTCGAACTGGACTCCATCTGCTACTGATCCCTTCCCATGCCGTATGAAAGATACGCCAGGGAAACCCCAAATTCCCTTATCTAACACTGAGGAAAGCCTTACGGTCGTAAGTAACTAACATACTAACGGAGTTACAAACAGAATTATAACATAGACCGTAGATAATCACAATACACTGACACAAGCTACAGCGCTACCTCACCACAGGGCGACACTCATGACCGCCAGTAGCAGACCACCGCCCTTGCAGCCGCAAAAAAGTCAGACACTGGGAGGTCAGGGGAAGTAATGAGGGTCCACCAAACTAGCTCTCGACGCTGGGTACTATCCTCGTCTCAGCACCATAAGCCCGTTCACATCTAGATTTAAGGCAAAACGGAAATCAGACCGTAGTGTTTTCATTTAGATGGGAAGTAAGAAATGATTAATTAGTGCTCCAGTGGAACTGATGCCGCTGTACCATCAGCATATGGGGTACTTTTTGTGCTCCTCAGCGCTACTGTTGGGCGGCCCGGCCAGGCGGCAGCGAGGGGTGCATGTTCCCATCGCTTGCTCTGAGCAAGACAGTGTAATGCAATTAACGCTAGCTAGTCTCTTGTTTCAATGTTAAGCGTCCAATTCGCCACTTTGAATCGTGTTTCAGGCGATGACTATCATCAGCCGATTACAATTGCTCCGCAGGTTTGCGTATGAGTCGTCTCTATAGAATAACGCTGCAGAACAAGCAATTTGTTGCTGGAATTCTTTCAACGGTATTTTCGTCAGTTCCACTGTGCGATTCCAAATCCGAAGACCGTTTTTGTCTGTCACGTCCCTTTTCCAGTAATTACATTCTGTTCCTTGTACTTTATCATTGCTGAAAAACGTTTATTAGGAAAATTTTCAGACAAGTCCTATAATGCTACTAATTTCCTGAGAATTTTAAGTAGGAATATCTAAAAATGCTGACGTATTCGCAAAACTCTAGTTACTGATCTAGAGTGAGTTAGGAGCTGTTCTTAGATTTGCGGTAAGAGGAAGAGAATTTGTGGTGTGATCGACGTGCGGCGAGCGCCTAAAAGCGTACAGTGCTCCAAAGAATGCACCTGTGTTAATGAAGGTAACTGCGTCGCGTTACTTGAGTACATGTGCACCTCAAGTAACATGAAATTTGTTAAAGCAAAACAAAGATAGAAAGAAGTTACTCCTCAACAAAACGGAAGGAAGATACCCGAGCAACAATGACCCGTGGGGTGCCAGGTGGGCATAATGTGGACTCCAACTGAGGTACCCACAATTGGGCTGCCCCATGTTATGACCCCCTGGAGCCTATTACGGCTTGCCCACCGTGGGCAAAATGTGGCGTTTTCCATATGGGTAATATGTGGGCTTCCCAGCTATAACCAACTTCGCTAGCATAGTGGGTCCTAACACATCAGCCCCATGTAGACTCCTGTGGGTTTTCCCATTGTGGGCAACGCATGGTAAATCCCAAATGGGTAACAAATGGGCTTCCCAGCTATATCCCAAATTAGTATTGCAGTGGGTCTGTTCTTATCAAACCCATGAGGGATTTCCCAATATGATCAATACTGTATATGGTGTTTCACCCATGGGTAACAGATGGGCTTCCGTGCTAAATCCCACATTAGCAATATAGTGGGTTTTCCCACATCAGGCCCATGTGGGTTCCTGTGGGTTTTAAAGTGACCAACTATAGTCACTTGCCCGGTAACGAATAACAGTCAGCACTGGAAGGTCGGTCATGACGTCAGAGCCTATGCTCCGCCTACCGAACAAAACCATTTAGGCACAGAAATTAACGAAGCGAACGCCTCTCGTTCAACACAGGAGGCAGGGCCCGGCACGTGTGATGACAGAGATGCGGTCGCCGTGTGCCATCAGGGCACGGAGAAGTTCCGGAACCAGTTTTGGAAGAGGGCGGCCTCTGCACCACAGCAAAGAAGCGCAACACAGTTATAGTCCGGCACGCAGAGACTGCAGTTATATACGTTGGTACCTCAATTTCTAATTGGAAAATTACCCATACGTCAACACAATAGGAGGGTTCCATATCCGCTACGCTCTTGACGTCTCCTTAGGTCATAACGCGAAGAGGCCGCAACTGGAGGTACATTCCACGCTATGAGATCACGTGAGCAGTGGTAGCGCTGCTATTGGTTCATGCTCATGTTAGTGACTGTGACGTCACCTTAGTGATACCAAATTAAAGGGAAAGCTTGCGGCAGTAGCTCGGAGAGGGTCGGAGCCTCGGCCTCATCTCCTCCCTGGGCATGGACCTGTTCAAGGAGTAATAACAACGGGAAGAACAGACATCAGCTGATCGAAAAATCATGACGTCACAGGCCGAGCGACGCTCCACCCAGTGACGTTATAGCGGACCACACACGCTGTAAGTTAGACGTAAAAGCAGAGCTTTCTACCCAGTACGGCTGATATTTATCCATACATTAACGATAAAAATGCAACGTAGGTAACATTGTACTGACATAAATCAATAATTGTAATTCTCTAGACGTTTTTACAGGCATTATCGTGAAATATCGTGAAATGCAGAGTCCCCGAAAACAAGATACAAATAAGAAAATGAACCAGATGACGAATTTGAGAAGTAAAATTACTGATAATATACGTTTACCAGTTTATAATCAACTGGTCGGAAAGCTTTGTAGCGTCGTCAACACAAGTTTGTATGACACAAAAACTTATTAAAAATGTTTACCGTCAAATTAGTTTCCTCTGCAAGGGTCACTAGGCAGGATACTCATACCTATTCAGCTTTGGTTTGAACTAAAACTCAGGAAACAGTGCGCACTATTTCTAGGGCACAGTAACACATATCTGACAAGTGGAGGAGCTTACACGTTGAGATGAACGACGTGAGAACTCGCCTTTAAAGAACATGTTTGCTACCACTCTCCAGAGTCAAGTTATTGAACCAGCGGTTTGCTTCAGCAGCATGACAGGCTTATCTGCATTATATGATAAAAATACTTATTAATGATGCCAAAATACATCACCTACAGTGCAGACTTATATTGAGCTCTAACTAGCACGTCTAGGTAGAGCTCAATAGACAGTAATATCAATGATAAAAGTATATATACAAGCTAATTTCCCGTCGCTTGGTCCGCTATGACGCGGACCCCGATCGTTCTTTTTCTTCGTATGCTTGTCTGTTCCTCCCGTTATTATCACTCCCTGGACCTGTTGGTCTGCCTACTGCTTGCCATTAAATTTATTCTCGGTGATTAGAGTGCCCTGCTCTTTGGCTCGACCTCTGCATGGTGTCGCTCACTAGCCAGAGAGGTGTCGCGCAATGGTCGGAATAATAGCGTCAGCGTTCCTGACATTCCTGCTCCATTACAAGGGCACTGACCTAACAAATCTTGTCGAGACGATCGGGATGCGCAGCTGTCATCTGAGCCTTCCGTCTGTGACGTTATTGCTCTGACAGTCTGTGGTCGATTGCAGCCGTGCAGTCCACTGCACCAAGTAGGCATTTCTATGCAGCACCAACCAGTGCACGTAGATATCCTATAGTTGGGATGTGCGGTCAAGACGACTTAGGGCTTAACACAGGGGTGGGCAAACTACGGCCCGTCTTTGGGAGAAGCACACGAGCTTCGGCTGAGCCCGTCCAGTTGGCATAGAGTGCATTGCGGGGTTCCGTGATCGACCCTATCGTCTGCAAGCTTTAAAATCAGCTATGAAGGTTTCTCTCTGAATGATTCTTCTGAGCAGCGCTTCGGACGAGTTGCGGGTGATAATGGCTCCATTTGGGTCTAGCCATTTATTGATGAATGAAACTGGGTCTACCCATCTACTGAAGGATCTATCAAGTCTATGCGTTTATTGGCAGGTCGGTCTGAATCTACCGGTCTCTTAGCGAATCTGCTTAATTAGGTTTACCCATCTACAGACGGGTCTACTTAGGTCGATCTACCTGTTTCCTGACGACCCCTCCATTAGAGCCCAAGCGTGCGGTTTCAACAGAAAAAAATGTAGTACTGCATGCGTGTGACGCATATTAATGCAATAAACCGCTGGTATCGGTTAATAAACATTTCAATATTATTATTAGTATAATTATTAAAACTTCACGTTTGAGCTCCCACGGACAGGTAATACAACTCAAATGAAGCAACTTGCAACACCGGGAAGCCCAAACCGCTGCTAAAGGAAATCCAGCAAAAAACCATTAACAACTGACTTAAATGCCTGCAGGCCAATACGACCGAAAGCCGATGCCGGCAACAAATTCCAAATCTTAACCGAGCAGGGCACGAAGCACCGACCGAAATGATAAGTTCGACATCCAACATCCTCCAACGAGAAAGAGTGCGTGCCGCGCGCAGCACGTGTATCTCTCCTAAAGACCTCGAGGGCAGGGAGAGAAGAATACAACCAATGCCTCTCATTGTTGTACACCTTATAAAACATACAGAGCTCGGCTACCCTCCTCCGGTGGGATAGGTTCACCAGATCATTATCAGCGCACAGCCTGCTGGCTGAACATACTCTAGTCACAGAAAATAAGACTGTGTATTCCAATCAATTTTGGTTGTCTTGGGTAGCAGTGCGAGTTGTGTTAAATATTTCCAGCCACCTAACCATGGCCACCAGGGCACGAACTGTAAGAGGGGCATATACATAAGCATACCGAGGATTTCAGTGCATTGCATTTAAAAATACTGGCGCATTTAATATAGACAGTAAATATTATACAGAGTGGATGAAGGGTCTTGTGATCGAGCGGCAAATCGAACGACTTTGCAGTGAGAACCGCAAAAGTGTTGTGCATTGGTGCTGGTCACACAGTAGATGACCGTCGCGGAAATATCTTTAATATTATTCCAGAAATGGGGTAATCTACCGGTTGTTTCAGCAAAGGTAATAAGATGGCCTAAGTAATTTTTATGGCGTTCCGAAGACGTAAAAATGTCAAAACTAAAATTTTTCGAGAATGATACATGCGAAGTTCTCCAGACGAGGTCTAGGTGGCGTTACGCACGCAATCCATCTTGTGCAGAGGTGACATTAGGGTCCGGAGCCAGAGGGAGAGCTAGCAGCAAGTTCTCCCTATAATGAAGCGTTTCGTATATAAATAATATAACGTGGCAGTAAGTTAAATTAACAACATGACACTCCCAATCACGAAGCAATTGGAATACTTCATAGCCACTATTTTTGATTGGGACTCGCACTTTAATACAGATCAAAATCTACCAACAAAGTATTGCAGAAGAAACAGACAACTAATAATAGATTTAATACTCGTACACTGTTCACAGTAATTTTCGGGGGGAAGGAGGGGAGTACCTTCTTCATAGAACACAAAATACGGTATCGCTGTGCAGGTTGACTCATGCTTGATCTAACAAGCAAACTGGTTCAGGTGCGGAGGGTGCCACAAAGTTTGGAATATTATTGGAGTGTATCGACCCCATAAAGCCGCCCACCGTATGGAGCCGCCCGACAAAAAGTTTTAAAATGTGTACGCTGGTGGCGATCTAAACGCTGCCAGCCCATGCACGCGAGCGTAGGCGGGGTTTTAATAACAATTTATATTCCTGGACGGTATATATTGAACCATGGATCAAAGACTAAGGCACGCTTATGATTATACTCCTATATATGTATGTATATATCGGGTGATTCTGAATTCTTTCAACAAAATAAAACTTTAGGTTCCTTACAATAAAATAAGCATATTTTACTCTATCGATGCATGTCCGAAAATGTCTAATTTAAAAGTTACCCTGAATTAAAGTTTGGAAGTGCGATTCAGTTAACCGGCGGACTACTGCACTGTACAACAAAGATAAAGATGCACACCGGCCATTTGTTTACATTGAACACTCTACTCTGCAGTGCACCTAACTGTATAACAGTGAATGTTCGTTCACCTTACCACACCAGCCGATTTTGGGGTAGGTAGAAACTACGCCTCTGTTTCCTGTAGCCACTTCATAAACTTTAACTTATCGTAAGTTTTAAATTAGACATTTTAGGACATGTATTCGATAGAATAAAATATGCTTATTTTATTGTGTGGAACCTATAGTTTCATTTTCTTCAAAGAATTCAGAATCACTCAGTATATATGTTGTGGCGCGTTTGGTGGATTTGCGCGATCGATCGCGCTGTGCGTTTGGTGGATCGTTCAAATTTTTAAATGGAAAACAAAAAAACGAGTCCTTGCCTCCCCTAACTTACCCGACATTAAACCCGAATATAGTCCAACTTACCCGAAACTACGGCCTAATACCAACAACATCCACCAAACGCGCGCAACATATATACAATATTTAATATGTTTGCACTGTCTCGAAGTCACGACTCTACAAACCGCAGAGATTCAAACATCAAGCCAGCAAAGCAAATATTTTGCAGTAAACAAAACTAACGTCTCTATAATTTTACTATAGAACAGGCTACAACCCGTTACTCACATGGAGAAATATTACTTATTGTACATTTCCACAAAAAAGTTTCTCTCAAATCAGCGACCTCATATAATGGCACAGGCTCTCGGAAATTTTCACAACAAAAAATTTTCTCCGTAAATTTGAACTCATCGATAGTGCACAAGTGAAAATTTCCCAGCAAGAACCCTAATAAAATTTTGCTTACAGCTTAGAATAAGAGAGACCTTTGCCCAAGCACAAGAAAAATTGTATTGTCTAGCCCATAAAAAAAGTTGATTTAAAGGAACTATGTAACTATGGTTACTCCCTGTAATTGATCACAGAACAGCTGGCACAAGGCCGCGATAAGCGTCACCTGGAGACACTAGGGACTGGTGGTGTCGTTAATACTGGCGCCAGGGAAAAAACGACGTCCTTTGACGGTTTGACCCTGTGGGTAGCAAACGCGTCCTCTGGCAGCGTATCAGACAATAGCGCAGCTAATGGTGGTAGCTTCAGTTGACAATACCTAACCACTGCGGTCAAAGCGCAATAATTGACGCTCAGTTGTGTGTGCACTTTTATGATATATGATTACTTATTAATGTACTGATATGTTGTCTTAGTGACTAAAATAAGGCGCGCGACGGGGACAGCTGGTAATCTGCGGTAAAATTTCGTTTCTTAAAACAAACAGCGAGCAAAATTCTACTGCATAAAAACTATTTTTCTCTGTAGTACTTAAGTTAATTATTTGCACTTTTCGCATTAGGCTCAGCAATTCATGCCTAAATTACACAAACTAAGCAGTTAAGTCGGGAGTAGATTAGCAGACCTTAAAATACGAGCGAAGCGAAAAGTGCTGTATATAGACGGCATACGATACGCGCCCTCCGTCGCACACAGGCGACAAGTCAAAACACGGAAATTATGTCAAATTTTAAGTTAGGACATAATCCCAGAGAAACCAATCAGCTGTAAGCAGCTACGTGCACTGTGGAGATAACGTTTTTTTTTTGTTCTCCCGGTGGGTACAGAAGTTAGCATCCTAACCTCCAAACACGTCGGGTAGCTTGCATAACACTACCTGGACCTCGTCTACAGCACTTCGCAGTATAAATAAGGATAAGGGACAAAGTGCAATATCTATAGTGTATATATAGTATTATATAATGATATGTAAACTATATCAAGGTAGGCCTAAAAGTATTGCTGCAACAGTGACTACGTTCATATTAATTAAAGACTTGTTATGCTAATAATTTCAAAGATACACATTTGCTTCAGAGTCTGCCGCCCAGCCTTAACTGGTGGTGAGGTATGAAGGTGTGCGTGTCTCCTTAGAGCGGCTGTACTTGCATTGTGTACCACTGTGTGATGTATGTATGTGCTGAGTGGTGCATGTATGTGCTGAGTGGTGCATGTATACAAGACCTTGACCACCTCATGGAATGGAGCGCAACGTGGCAGATGAACTTTAATGTCGACAAATGCTCAGTAATGCACGTAGGGCTGGTGAACTCTTCCATCCCATTGAAAATGAATG
>LQNS02000303.1:2055163-2091482 GCA_001587735.2 Parhyale hawaiensis
TTCCTCTACATTCTACTAACATAATGGCAATAGCTCATAGAGGACCGGGGTGTAAGTCCCGGTGTCTTTTTGGGAATGGGCCTTTTGGTTCGTCTACTGCCGCCTATCTAATCTAATCTAATGTATGTGCTGAGTGATGCATGTACGTGCTGAGTGGTGCGGCTGTGAACTGCATTGGAGGGCACACCGTGATACAGATTAATTCCTAAGTTATCTGTAATGTATATGCAGCACGTATAAGACGCTATACCTGCAACAGGTGGGATCCGAATAACAGTAGGAGCATAGGACACGTTGCATGTCAAAAGAAAAAAGAGGACTAGTGCGCACAGTTCGAGCCAGTAAGGCAAACAGAGGACTAACAAACCAAAGTTTATCAGCAGAAGCCGGGAAAAAGAAAGAAGCAAAATGGGCACAATGCAAAATACTTTTACCTAGTTCAGATGAGGCTACTCTCAACACTATGTAATTTGGACAACCTAACCCTGCAGCCCTTCCTAATGCCCAGAAAGGCGGGGGGATGGGGGTCAGTATGATACCCTCCTTAAAGTGATGTAATTTACTGCCGGGGTGACACGTGAGCATTGGCCGAGCAGGAGCTGCAGTAACGAACTGTACTTCATTCTATAAGCGCCGGCACATGACAGCTATGGGGGCTCTGCACATACAAGTGATATAACACAATATCGGACTACCAACGTACATATAGACCAGTGGTTTTGATGCACCCCCTCCTCAACACATGTCGACATGTCATCCTTGGCACTAACACCGCATCTGCCTGAAAAGAGACTAGATTAGATAGGCGGCAGTAGACGAACCAAGAGACCCATTCCCAAAGAGACCCCGACACTTACACCCCGGCCCTCTATGAGCTATTGCCATTATGTCAGAAGAATAATGATGGCTGAGGAAGAAAAAAAAGAGAAAAAAGCGGGGGAAGAATCTCGGTCACAAAGACGATCATGCAAGCCCGCAAGCACGATCAATAGCCGCTAATATGCGGAGCTTGTAGACGTCTATCTGTGTAGTTGAAGCGGAAGAGAGAAGAAGACGGATTAAGGTGGCCTCGGAAGCTATAGCCGTTAAGAGTTTTCAACTCCTGGAGGAGTTCTTAGCTGTGGAAGATGTCTCTCCCAATGTTTGTCAAGACGATTTTTAAACGCGTTGACTGTATCCGCACTGACAACGTCGGAAGGGAGTCTATTCCAAATGCTCACTATAAAATACGGAAAGAACTGCTGACTTAAGGTTGTTCTTCGAGCTTTATGCTTGAGCTTTTGACCGTTGTTTCGCAAGCGATCATTAACGTCCCTATTAAAAAGTCCCGTTGTAGGTACGTCGTTGAAGCCATTCAATACTTAAAGGTTTCTATTAGTTGCCCCCTGAGTCGTTTTTGCTCGAGAGAGATCAGACCCAGTTCTTTTAGGTGACATTCATACGGCTTGTTTCGCAGTTGAGGTATCAACTTCGTTGCTCTGCGTTGGACTCTTTCCATGCTATCGATATCTTTACACAGAAGTGGCGACCAGAACTGAGAATTGAACAGCAACTTCTAAGTGAGAACGCACTAAGGCGTTGTACAAGGGAATGATCATGTCCTTGGACTTGTATTCGAAATTCCTGGTGATGAATCCAAGTACTCTGCTTGCCATTTTCACACTCTTGACAACTTGCTGACTGTACTGTAGTTTGTTTGTAATATTTATTCCCAAGTCACGTTGTTTGGTGACAGCAGCCAATACCGTCCCGTTCATTTGCAATGGGGGCGAAGGGTTCATCAGCCCTATGCGCATTACTGAGCATTTGTCGACATTGAAGCTCATCTGCCACATTGTGTTCCATTCCGTGAGGTGGTCAAGGTTTTGTTGGAGCTCGGCTCTTTTCGTGGCAGGATGACATAGTTTAGTATCATGACGTTCCAAGAGTCGTAAATTACACAAGAGTTCGAAATGTGCCGACTTGAGGTCCCAGTTCCTCGCTCTAAAACCCTGAGGAGTTAATGTCTTACAAGCCAATGAACGTATAAAAAATCAAACAGCAGGTTTTGCAGAAGATCATTTCAAAACAAGCCAATGCTATTTACACGGCAACAGCCACTGAGGCACATTAATAAAAAAAAAATCGCACCCCAAAGCAGCTTAAACAATTTTAAAAATCGAATATGACAGTACTGCTCGCGAGATAAAGCTTAGATAAAAAATTAAAACTAATATCCCTTTGCCATTACCACGCGAATAACATTATCAGCAGAGAACAGAGGTGCCCGCAAGACAAGAGGAAAAAAAAAATCACGATGAAGTTCCCACAAGAATAACATTCTAAAGGAGGCTAATTAGGCGCACCCTCTCAAGGCAGTCAAGTGGCATAACATCGCGCGCCACCAATGCCACACTAGCTGGACCGCCACACGATGACATCTGTGGCTATAATGGCACGGTTGTGGCGGATGATGTATGTTATGGGGAGCCTGAACCAAGCCTGCGCCATGATGACTTCATAAGCTGCAGCAGGCAGGGAGAGATAAACGTCTCCCTCGAGCCTCTGATGCTTATATGCGGAACGTGCAGACTACATCACCATATCAGTATTTGTTGACGACAACATCTCACTATTCGACGGCAACGCCGGCATCCTAATATTTCTCGGAAAAATCAACATCCTAATAGCTGCAGTAATACCGGCATTTGTTTAAAAAAAATTGTCCCAATACCGAATTTTGATAGAAAAATCAACAACCCGACGATTTTTTGCAACACAAACATGTCAAAAGTTTCCGGTAAAAACCAAGATACACAACACTAACCCAGGCTAACCACTAATTCCAGTACCTAATGGCAAAATCAACATCTCATATTTTATTAATAAAACCAACAGTCCATCATTTACTTGCAAAGTCACCCGACCGACATCATGTTTCTAGGAATGAAGTATCTCAATATTTGCTAGAAAACTTACGCGCAATAATCAATTACAAAACTACATCCCTATATAAACTGGCAAAACCAAGATCCCAGCATTTGTTGGGAAGCAAGTGTCCCCAAAAAATTATCGGAAATCCAAAATCCTAATAAGGAGATATACGCCGGCCCCGCCAGCATGCTGCACTTTTATTAGCCCAATTAATATTAAAGTGCATACCGGCAAAACAAATATCCAAATATTTGTGGGCAATATCAATATACCTCAACGTTTTTTAGAAAGCCGTCATCCCAATATTGTTGGCAAAAGCTAAGTCCAATGCTTTTAGCAATATCAACAAGGCAATATTTCCTAAGGCCAACAACCCAATATTTTTTTTTAAATCAGCAACCCCATATTTTTCTACAATCAACAATCCAACATTCACTAGCAAAAACATCCCAGCATTTTTTGGTAAATATCAATATCACAATATTAAATTCCAATATTGCAATACTGGCTTCACAAACCAGCAGTTTGCTACTAACTAGTACACAACTACCAATACTTTTTTTTTTAGCAAACCCAACATCCTAGTATTTATGGACCCGACTGACATCCCAATATTTGTGGGAAAATAAATATTTTAATGTCTGTAGGCAAAAAGTAACGTCCAAATAGTTATGTTAGCAAAACCACAATGTTACCATTTGTTGGGAAAAAATCTAAAATATTCCGCAAGACTAACATTACAATATTTGGGAATAAATCGACATCAATATTGTAATCGATAATGCAGTGTTTTTCACCAAATCAGCATTCCATTACACATTTGCAAATTTTTCAATAACCCTACATACGTTTCCATATTCATCGTCCCAAAATTTATGTATTTCATATTTTAGCATCCCAAAATTCGTTTGCATATTCAGTGACCAAAAATTTGCTTCAAATTCAGTATCCCAATATTTGTTGGTAAATTCAGCAACCCAATATTTGTTGGCAAATTCAGCATCCCAATATTTGTTGGCAAATTCAGCATCCCAATATTTGTTGGTAAATTCAGCATCCCAATATTTGTTGGCAAATTCAGCATCCCAATATTTGTTGGCAAATTCAGCATCCCAATATTTGTTGGCAAATTCAGCAACCCAATATTTGTTGGCAAATTCAGCATCCCAATATTTGTTGGCAAATTCAGCATCCCAATATTTGTTGGTAAATTCAGCATCCCAGTATTTGTTGAATTCGTTTGCATATTCAGTAACCAAAAATTTGCTTCAAATCCAGCATCCCAATATTTGTTGGCAAATTCAGTATCCCAATATTTGTCGGCAAGTTCAGCATGCTAATATTTGTTGGCAAATTCAGCATCCCAATATTTGTTGGCAAATTTAGCATTCAGAAATTCGTCTGCAAATTCAGCATCCCAAAATTTGCTAGCAACACCGGCACAATAAAACTGCTCAAATTTCTCCCGTCGGCCGCACGAGTCTGCAATGGACAGTCAGTCACACGAGCGCGCCTGCAGACACGCGATGTTGTCATTAGAGAAACATGCGAATTTGTCAGCGAGTGACGTGAGCAAGGCCCAGCAGTCTCCACAGGATAGAAAAGAATAAATAAATAAATAAATAATCTTTTGGTGTGCGATTTTAATCGTACCTTCTTCATTTTTAATATTGTGAATTTCTGTTACTTTAGATTTTCTGTATGAATAATACTATTACTATGCGATACGGGGCATGCATGGTGCATTCTCCAATACTCAGATTAATGTACTTTTAGGTAATTTACCGAATTCTTTGAACATATTATCGCCTCTTCTCCCAAGTTCTGGTATATTATTAATAGTGTTTTTCGCTCCAGAAACTGGTCCTAAATTTTCGAAGGTGAATGTAGCTTCTGGCGGGAATTGTATCGCTAAATACGTCCAGTTCACACGATACTCGGCCCTATTGCGATGAAGTGGAATTAATAAATCAATGGGTGAAGCAATGAGACGGACAGGTGTGCATACATTGATCGGTACCCTTTAAAACTTAAGCTCGACACTGGGGACAAGGTTCCAACTCACCTGATCCTGGTTGAGATCATCCAGAATGGCAGCGAGGTCTACATCCTCTGTTTCCTCTTCCTCTTCTTCCTGCCAGTCCTGGACGTCGTGAGCGACCTGAGAAAGCATCACTTCCAGGTACTCGACGCGAGCCTGCAGGGCGTCCATCCGTTCCTGCGCCTCTACTTCGTTGCCCTGCAGCTCTTTTATGTTCACGGAGAAATTGAAGGCGACCCAGAGGGCGGCCAGCAGTAGCCCCGCCACGCAAAGCACGAGGAAGACCAGGAGTCTGAGCATCGTAGCTCCTCTACTGCTGGGGAACACCTCCATGTGCAGTGGGGAGGTGCCCGCACTGGGGCATACTGCCGCCGCACCTGATTTTATCGCGGTCATTATATATCTTTTATTCTACTGATTCAAGAATCAAAACACGCAGTCTTCCCTAAATTACTAGGGGTAAATTAATTGTACAAACGGTTACGTAATTTTACGGATGACCTAGCTGAAAGTAACTGGTATCAGGACTTGCGTACGGCGGTACGGCTGGAGACCGGAGGAACGCACACAGTACTGAGAAGCTCACTCTCCCACACCCAAACTCTACAGCGTCCACAGGAGGACTGACTCGTCGAGATGCGGACGCGGTGCTGTTGTAGTGCTGCCAATGCACGGAGGCACTGCAGCAGCAGCAGCGTGCAGCATCCGCTCCATTCACGATCGCTGGCCACCCTCGGCCCCCCGTTGAAGGTCCTATCCACTCCTGAACATTTGGAGTAATGTTGCTGGCCGAAGCTCATGGGTACAAAGAAAAATCGACCTAGGCACCGTACACTTAACATTTGAAGATAATGTTTTAATACGGCATGCGCATCGAACAGAATGTAATTTTGAAGCTTTTCGCTAGGCAGTACCGCACGCTGCATCTCAACACAACCAAACCCTCAGAAGTCTACACTGCCAACTGCACAACTCGCTGTATCGGCTGAGAAGCGACAGTGCTTCGAAAATATATCAGATGTCTCGAGTTACTAAGCACGTTAAGGAGCTAAAAAACAATTTCTAGTTGCTCATGGCTCTTAACTCTTCAGTTTTATTTCTAGATTTTTTGAGTCAACGTCAGCCCTGAGGAATATTTTCATTAGCACCCTACTTAATGTTAGGCCGAACACTGAGGTCTTGGAATTTCATGATGACTGCATTTGTCAGTACTCGTATTTTTTTTGGGGGGGAGGGAATAAACTAGTGAAGGATGTTTTCCAAAAGACGACTTTAAAGCTGACTTCTATCCCACAGCCAAGCTATATTACTTAAATAACAGCATTTGGGCAATAATGTTTACCCAATAAAATAGAGCTCTACTCGAGCGAGCAAAATTTGGAAGCTGAGGCGCTGATCCTTCTTAATCAACAGCTCACGGCGTATGACTGGCTACACGGACAAAGCATACCGTACGTGTCTCTCTTAGGCGCCATTACTACTGCAACTCTTCTTCATTCAAGTACAAGAAAGACCTGCCTGGAATAATTATAAGTTTGCTGGTTGAATAAAAGTTGTAGTGGGGAAAAAGTTGGTGAAGTCAGTAAACAGGATAAAAGGGTGCCGTTTGCTAGGCACCAAATAAACATTGACTTCTGCCAAAGAACAGTTTACTCTTCGCTAATGTCATTGGGCCTGGATTACCGACTAAACCGTTTCATATAACAGCCCAATAACGCTTTACCAACAATTTCATCCGACATTTCTACGCCGTACGTTTGGTGAGCTTCAGTCGCATATATGTAGGCGACATACAACATGGCCTGCAGTCACAAACTCTAAAAGAAACTCGGGGCAAACCCTGGGATGGAAGAAAGTGCGTGGGAGGTGCGGACCTGCCACAAACTGTCAGATTTACTGAGGCTGATGAGGCGATAGGAAGATTTAATGGGGCAGCCTTCGGGTCAAGACAGATGGGGTATATAGCACTGGGGTCTAGCAGGGCTGGAGGGAAGCTTGCAGCTCTGCTGCATAGCATAGCAGTCACACACTGTATGACGACCGACCCCTGCCGTAATGTATTCTTCTGCAGGGATTGTATAGAGAGGCTCCTCAACCAACGAAACTAATTTTTTTTGTCGCTTATCAACGTAATTCAGTAAGTTATCTAGCTGTAAATGCAAAAAATTATCGGGAACTAACTTTTGCGCGTAAAAAAAGTACGGTTTAAGATGATCACGTGTAGATTATAATTATATAATAATATTAATAACAACAGCAACTAGAGTACTATGAGAGCGCATACCTCCGCAAGCAAAGCAACGGTAACGAAAAATTCAAATTGGTTCTGAAACTGTGATTTCCTTTGCATCAGCGCTAAAATCTAATCATATGTGCCATTTGACCGTAATAACAGCTTCTGTAATTTTCTTGAAGATCCGTTCGTGACTTTTCGATTTATGTAGCTGACAAACATTTCGCCTATCATTAGTGAAGCACGCAAGCAGACCAACCGAGCATCACCAAAAATTTGATTATTTATGTGTCTTAACATTCCTAATAATTCCTGTAAATTTCATAAAGATCCGTTCATAATTTTTTAGTTATCTCGGTAAAGGCAAACAGAAACCCGACAAAAACATATAACCTCCTCGGTAGATGTAATAATGCCAACCATAGACCGCAACAGTACTTGACTCTTAGGTCCAAGTGGCCTCTGACGCTGGCGGCCAAATGGGAGAAATGGGATTTTCTCAAGAGCTACTATGAACATGTCCAGACACGGTTATGCAGGCAAGCACCCAAGTGCGTCCCCGCCGTATCCAAGATACCTTCCCCGAAGAAAAATGTGGGGAACCTTGGAATTTTTTTCTCAGTATTAAAGAGGGGGAAAAGTTGCAATGCTTTCAATTTTATCATTATTTTCCTAATAACTCTTGAGAAAATCCCATTTTGCCGTTGCCGACTTTTGGCCGCCAGCGTCAGACCTGAGAGTCAAGTACTGTTGCGGTCTATGTGCCAACAATTACGGGAACAGCTCGTAGTTAAAAGAAGAGGAAATATGGCTAACAAACAATAAAAAACAAAATGGTGTCATTCACAATGTGCTTAGTAGTAAATTACTAAAGCAATTCAAATACGGGCCCCACTTTCGATACCCTATTTATAGCATTACTGTTCAAACAAGGGTTTTTTTACGGAGAACATGCTACACACAAGTACACTCGCTACTCCAGTACACCGCTGCAACACTCCAACAATAGCTACCACGGTTGGCACCAGAAAAGTGCATTACGTTCAGTTAGGAACTTGGGATCGTATGTTTAGCAGAAATTGTCGCGCAGTATAAAATTGGGGAGGTTGGTTAGTGCCCCAGCAACTGGCCTATAGAGACGCAGCGAATAAAGCGTTTGAGCGCATAACGTCCCCACAAAAATGGTTGACCTTGCCTGCGTGTTTGTACGTGGGTGGGGGGAGGCGCAGCCTCCCCTGCGACAAGCAGGGGACGCTGAAGCGATGACAGCATAGACATCAGTTGTGTGCATGTTCCGTACATAGCAGGTGTTATAATAACGATAGTATACACATGGGATCTCGTATGGATTCTCTGCCCATCATCTCAGAGAATACATATTGATATTGTCGCCGCAGTTGACATGGGATAATTCCCTGTGAATTTCCAATGAGAAGCTGAAGCACATTCGAGGTGTAACCTTAATACTGACATGGATCTATGTCAGGCGCTGGGCAGACAAATAATTATACAATTGTTGAAAGCAAGAATATTAATTTCCGCACTCACTTCTGAAGTTCAGTGTTTACCACTTCTACATTAGGAGCAGAAGCTCCCACTACCCAGAAGTAACATTAAGTATCGTTATAAATTTTATAATTGTTACTTAAATTCATAAAGCCAACGACCATTATTATTATTATTATTAAAACTTCACGCTTGAGCTCCCACGAACAGGTAATACTACCCAAATGAAGCATTTGCAACACCGGAAAGCCCAAAACGCTGCTAAAGGAAATCCAGCAAAAAACCATTAACAGCTGACTTAAACGCCTGCAGTCCAATACGACCAAAAGCCGATGCCGGCAACAAATTCCAAACGAATCGGCTGGTCCCGTGCTTCGTGGCTGTCTTGACTAATCAAGCTGTAGACTGTCGGACCAAAGTGAAAGAGTGCGCTCCGCGCGCAGCACGAGTCGCTCTCCCAAAAACCTTGAGGGCAGGGAGAGAAGAATACAACAAATTCCATAAACAATATTTCCATAGTAGTATAACGCATCAAATGGTCCGACTGTTAGTTAAGAATTAGTCGCCAAGATACAACCAAAAATACCAAAACACACGCAAGAAGTCAGTCGGGTGTCAGCAGCTAGGCCCGATTGGATGTCTGCTTCACGTGTATCCCAATTAAAAAAGCTTGAACAATTTCCCAGTTATTATCCAATGCTCCCGCTGTAGACGTAGGGTAGATGACTGTGGTTCTCGACCTGATAATTTTCCAAAAGAGTAGCTGAGCAATTAACATCTATGATTTTTTTCTCGGTGAGTTCAAATCCAAACGCTTTGGTTGTTTCTATTGATCTTTTTAAGTATATCTAATGCATCGATGTTTTACAAACATTAGGAAATAATTTCAATGACAGTGTGAGAGCATAAATTTTTGGGCAAGAAACGTAAACTTCTCAAGAGAATTTTTTATGTAGCTAGATTGCACTGTAGCTTTTTTATTACTTTATTTAAAAATATAACTCGCAAATAAAGTATAGACGACACGTATCTTGATAAACTAAATAAAAAATACCTCAATCTTTGCTCCCCAATGTACGACGCAAGTTACTTCTCACGTGATATCCAAAGTGTTAACACGATAGTCCACCAAATTACTCGATCGATAATATATGCTAAAGGTTAAGGAGATAATTATGCAGCGCGTAACATGGCAAAACGCTTTTCACACATCACTACGTGATCATTAATGAGGTCATAATGGCTCGCGCACGCCTACGCGCAGTTCGTTTCGTCTCTTCCCCAGCCATTTAGGAGATTAGCGCGCATTTGCTGGTGCATCTCATAAAGAAAGCTGCTAATGTTTGTGTCCGCCTCCTGACCCACTTGGTCAGTTTGTTTTCTTGATCACTTGAGCATTATGTGCATGCTGCCTCTCTCTTGGGCCGTGTGTGTGAGCATGCAGGGTATTGCTCATCTTCTGCTTATTATTAAAGGCCATCGTGACTTAGGCGTGCTAATTACGCGTATTGTCTCGCTATTGCCTCCGCCTGCTTGCTGTTACTGGGTATTATGTACTGAACGTGTTACCACTTACAAATTAATTGAAATATACTGGCACTTTATCTGTTGCTTACGGTTGCAAGATATTTTTACCGCTTTATCTCTCGTTTATTTTTAGAGGAGCCTATGGAGTCTTGCCGTAGCTAGAGTATCGTCACACCGCCAAGGTGTACCAACACCTATGGAACTTTATTAAGCACACGACCTGCTCTGAATAGTCCGCAGGGTTTGGTAATACAAAATAATGGGTGAATCAGCGATGCGTTAGTTTTAAAAAATTCCCCAGGCAAACAAAATCACCAAGATCACAAATAAGGGAAGCAGCTAAACTTTTTCACGTTACCCTTTATTTTATAAACTTTCTTTGGCCAAGACCTTCTCTCAAAGTGTCATATGGATACTGAAGTTACTCAACATCACACATAGCCACAGCCGTTGTCAAGATCCATATTCTCTAGCAATACCGTAATAGCAGCTTATAACTACATAGAGCACTCTGAGAGTGCATACCTCCGTCAAGCAAGGTAACGGCAACGTAAAATTCAAATTGGTGCTGAGCCCAGGATTTTTTGTAGCAACACCAAAATCTAATCATTCGTACCTTTTAATAGCATCAGCACTTTCAGCAATTTTCTTGAAGATCCGCTCATAACTTTGTGAATTATGTTACTAAAAACATTATGACAAACATAAGTCAAACATACAAACAAACGAACCCACCGATCTGCACCAAAATTTGAACATTTATGTCTTTTAACATTACTAACAATGTCTGTGAATTTAGTAACAATCCATGCAGAACTGTTTGAGTTATTGCGCTGACAAGCACAAAATCAAACACAGCAACACACACACAAACGAACAAACATATCATCACAAAAATTTGGTTATTTACTTTTGGTAATAAAGCTTAATAACAAATGTAAATTTAATGAAAATCGTCCATAAATTTTTGAGTTATGGTATTGACAAAAATGAGGCAGACAAACACGCAAAGGGATGGACGGATCTTCAACAATTAATCATCTGTTCCTTCTAACATACTTAACAATCCCTGTAATTTTCATTCAAATCCGTCCTTATGTTTTTGAATTATCTTGATAACAGATAAACAGACAGAAAAAAAAACAGACGGACAAACCCGACGAAAACATAGCCTCCTAGGCGAAGGTAATTATCCCCAGCATGGATAACAGGCAAATGTCTTATTGGCCAAAATACACGACCGTTAAAACTGCAGGTAAATAATCATAATAACCCTGCCGTCCTCTTCGCGCTCATCTTCCTACTTCCGCCGTGAAGAATACATTGTACTTTCTAGCTTGTTTGTCGGTTTGAAAAATCGAACCCTATCAAAAGTGAGGGGTGTCAATTGAACTTCGATGAAGACAGTGCTGCCTTCTTACACGTAAGCGTACTCAGCAAAACATTATTCTCAAAATATATAAATGTCAGTCCTTACTCAAATTTTAGACCCGTAGTAGCAGCAGACTAGATGTTCTGACGCTGACTCTCAATGCCGCAGGTTCAAAACTCCTCCCTCCTAAGAAGGCAAGTTTTTCGTGGCGTTTGATGAGATCAGCCAGTATTCGGTGTGCGTACTGCTCTGAGTTCACTGACCTTTACCAGAAATGCGTCGGGGCGCAGAGTGTCGTATGGAGCCTTCCGCCACTGGCGCCATAGCTCTAGACGATCTGTGGTCGACTGCAGCCGTATACTTCTCTGGGGCCTGTAGGCCTATATCTGCAGCACAAACCAGCGCCTGTGAGTTTCCCATTTGGAGGAACGGTCATGTAGACTTTACTTTTCATATACAGTGGTCAATGTACACTAAGTGCTGCAACGGTATCCAAGATACGGATCTGCTGGTAAGAAGCATGGTCTTTGTCCACTTTTTGAAACTCGAGAGAAAATTAACAGCTAAAACAGGTACCTGTCTAAGTCCTTATTATAGTGAATCAGCCCTCAGGGGTGTATTCCGGCGGGCCTTTTCCCTGTCAAAATATATGTGAGCCTCACTCACCTAAGGGCCGTCCCGAGTGCCTTTTCCGCAGATGTTGCAACTGGCCACAGTTCCTACTGGCGAGGTTAGTTTGTAGAGTTAGGTAGGGCCTCTACAGTTTCCCCCTCTGCGCCTTATTTCCTGCCAGTAGTAACACGCTGGCCACTTGAGACCATAGACCTTATTTGAGTTCGATTAAACTGAAGCCCTTCCGGCAGAAAAATTGAGAAAAAAATTACAGAAAATTTGGCAAGCTGCAAATCAGTATTGCTACGATAGTAATCATTCAACTACTATTTATTATACTTGATAGCTAAACAAAGACACATACAGGTGATTCGTATAAATCTTTCGCTTAGCTTATTTATAATTATAAAGCGTCCCGTACTTACGGGACCTGATGTTCGTCTCGCCCTATACAAGACCCGCATATGGCAACACTTTACGGTAGTTACGGGGCATGTGGAGCGTTGCATTACACAAGCACACTGTGCGGTGCCATGACCTTCAAACTGAATAAAATAGACGCGATTTTACAGTTCTAAGAAGATTCTCCAGCTCTGTCTGAATACCTAACTCACTGGGATAAACTTATTGAGTTCAGACGCAGCAGCTAATTATTTCTTGCAGGCAAGGGAGCTGTTGATTAGTTCCTGTGAATATGGAACTGTGGTAGTGAGTAGGTGAGTGCTTCAGTTCTTGGTTAATAAATTACCGGAGAGATAGCAAGAGTGCAAGGTACCGTGAAGCAGAGCAAAATTGCCCTTCAAATCTCACATACAACACAGATGCATAGCGTAAAATTAACACAGGGGACATAATATTTTTTGTTTATTTGTTTTTAATGAGAATTTCTTTGGAGATGAGATATTTATAACTAGAACGCCTCGTGGCGTAAGACCATCGCCCGCGGTAAGGGGGAGTCAGGAATTGCAAATTCAACACAGTCATATCTGATGGCCAGCTAACTCTAAATTTTTGGCGATTTTCACATCTCAGTCAACCCACCTGACTTTCTGAAAAAGATAGTGATGATGGCTCAACTACTTCTGCCTCTTTTTGGGTGATAGACAAACAAACATGTAACCGTAAACGAAACCAGAACGCCCAAGGGCGTAAGGGAGAGTAAATTTTTTAACGCCGTCATTTTTCATGGCCAGCTAACTTGAAAGATTTATCATTTTCACACCTAGGTTAACCCACCTGACTCCCTGAAAAAAAAAATAATGAACATTGCTCAACTCCTTCTCCCTCTTTTTTGGTGGAGAGATAAATTTCAGCGCCGTCAGTTGTGATGGCCAGCTAACTCGAAAGTTTCTTGGCATTATTCACATCTAGGTCAACCCACCTGACTCTCTACTAAAAATTATGAACATTGCTCAACTCCTCCCTCTCTTTGGGTGGACAGACAAGCAAATACATCTATATACTTAAATCCTCATCGAAAACATTATCACTTCTCTTCACTTCGCTCTCGGGTGGTAATAAAAGTATACACGTGGGGCACTACGTCACAGAATGTTGTTTGTGCGGCAAAGTATACATAACAGAAGCATTTGGGAGAGCTGTGCAAAAACCACGTAAACAACTACTAAGTCAGGGAACCAGGGGCGCTATAAGAATACTCGAGGTGACCTCGCGCTTGTCAGCGGACACTGCATGCAATCCGCGGCAGTCCGTTTGTATTTTGCGGCAGCTCTACAACAGTGAAACGCGCGCTAACTCTGTTAGCCCTGCACCGATCGGCTGAAAAGCGTAATCGTGTAAAGAACATTACAGAAGGAACTGCTGATGAACACTTGTTAGGTAAAGAGACAGTCTTCTATTCAAGCTCCAGCTACACGACAGTTGATAGCTTAGGAAGGTACGTGTGCGGTACCTACATGTGGTCTAAATCTAGACGCTGGGCAGATATATTCTGTTTGGAATTCATGTTACAGAATGTTCGACTGGACATAAGTATGATATATAACATCACGATACGAGTGACAGCAAAGACATGTACGGTATGTTAGAGAATCGATTATGCGGCAAGTGGCTATGCAACAGTCAAACATTCCTAAGATATATTTAAGTAACAGCACCATACCCCCTCTCCATAGCTCCTTCCCTAAGGCCGACAGTTTTGCTCTGTGGCATCTTTCATCACATCAGAACCAACATACTTAATAATTAAACGAAGCTTCAAATAATGCTATCCCAGATATTTTAACTGGTTCTTATAGTGTTATCGCATTGGTCATATGTAGCATCGCTGTTGCTAAAGTAACAATATATCGGAATTATCATCGTTTGCGTCGTCATCAAGGTGGAGGTTGAGTAATGTGGCTAAGCATCAAGAGCTCCGCCAAGGAGGTTATGTGTTCGTCGTGTTTGTCTGTCAGTCTTTCTGTTTCTCCCTCTGTCTTTCTGTTTGTCCGTCTGTCTAACTGTCTGTCACCAAGATGACTCAAAAAGTACTTAAAGGATCTTTACGAAATTTACAGAGATTGTAAGGCGTGTTAACAGTAACAGATGATTAACTTTTGGTGAAAATCCGTTCATCTGTCTGCCTATATTTTCTTAAGGCCATAACTCGAAAAGTTATTGACGGATTTTCATGAAATTTACATGAGTTGTTAAGTATAATAGGAAGAATAAATGATCAAATTTCTTGGATGATCTGGTGGTTCGTTCGTTTGTTTGTCGGTATGTTTGGTTTTATGCTTGTTAGCACAATAACTCAAAAAGTTAAGAATGGATCTTTATGAAACTTACAGGAGTTGTTAGTAATGTTGAAAGACATGAATTTGATTAAATTTTGGTGATGATCGGTTTATCTGTTTGTGTGTTGTCATAATATTTGTTAATAGCACAACTCGAAAAGTTATGAACCGTTCTTCATGAAAATTACAGGAATTGTTAATACTATCAGAAGACACAAATAATTAAATTTTGGTGTTGATAAAAGAAAATCATGGTGTCAGAACCAATTTGAATTTTTCGTTACCGTTATATGGCTTGGCGGAGGTATGCGCTCTCAGAGAGCTCTCCAGTTAATAATCACATAGTAGGCCCCATCATTGTTCCGTATGGAATAAAAACCAATTTCGTTGGTTCTTACCAACTATTGAATGGTACCCTTTTTCCACAGCTTGAAAAGCAAAATTTCGCTCTTCTTAAAACGCTTGGGTTTACAAAGAAAAACGTCCCTACTCGTTCTACAAGAGCAACATATGGTAGTATTTAGCTACTCTAGGATTGAAGAAAGAAATTTTGATGGTATAGCCGCCAAATTCTCCAGACCTGAATTCCATGGAAATTTTTTTTGATTTATGATCAGGAGGAAAGTCTACGCTGTTGATAAGCAATTCGTTTCAGAAAGGAATTGCGGCGTGCCATATAAGCTGCTTCGAAATCTGTGGATGCAACAACAATTACAAAATGAACCGATTCTGTGAATGAACGCATTCATGACGTCATCCGATGCAGCTGCCGTTACATATAAGTAAAGTGTGTTTCCTTGTAGTTCAATAAACCTCTTCATTACTTGTTCTTGTTACGTACAAGATTGTTGAAAGAAACACTGTTCCTTATACTTTCTCTTATACGCATTTTTAAGTCGTGAGTTTAATTGTGCCTGAATATGATAAAATACGGGGGTTTTCATTGTTTTGAATGCCATACTCCTTAATAATAATATTGCAAATCACCATGCACTTTATTTTCGTTTTGTTCATATTATGAATAATAACTTCCTGTGAAACGTGTTAGATACTTGAAAAATATATTATTAGTTGGAATATTATCGTGAGCCACAGCGTACTGTGAACATCTGAGAACACACGCACACCTGGAACAGGTTGGAGCACACGTACCCAGTGCAGGCTGGAACACAAGTACCCACAGGAAGTGGCAACACTCGTACCCTGTAGCCTATAGGTTAGCACACAGGTATCCTGCACAGGTACAGGTCAGTGAAGTACAGCAGCTGATCGCGTGGTAAAAGGAAGTACCAGACGCCACCACACGACCTGACCGAGATATCGTGAGCGCGTTTAGGGGTCAACAGGAACAGTCGTGAACACAAAGGTGAAGGAGTTCATCTGGTAACATTGTGATACGCAGGGCTTCGTTGCGGGCACCGCCGAAATGTGTCACGTCCTCCAGAAGTTGTGGCTATGGTGAAACAAATCTGTTGGAGAATTGTCAATGTAAATATCTAGCGCTTTTAAACTGAGAGCATCAAGTAACTAGGGCACTCTGAGAGCGCATACTCCGCCAAGCAAGGGAATTTGAATTAGTTCTGAAACTATGACTTCCTTTGTATCAACACCATAATCTATTCATTTGTGCCTTTTGACGGTAATAACAGCTTATGTAATTTTGTTGAAGATATGATCACAATTTTTCGAGTTATGCAGCTAACAAACATGAAACAAGCACGCAAACATACCAGCCGATCATCACCAAAATTTTATGATTTATGTTTATCAATATTCCTGACAACTCCTGTAAATTTCATAAAGATCTGCGCATAATTTTTTTAGTTATTTTGCTAACAAGCATAAAGTCAAACACAGAGACAAACAAATAGACAGATCGTCACGAAAACTTATTCATTTATTCTTAGTAAAATACTTAACAACTCACGCAAATTTCACAAAAATCCATCAATAACTTTTTGAGTTATCTTGGTGACAGACAAACCGCCAAACTCGACGAAAGCATGACCTCCTTGCCGAAGGTAATGAGTACTACATAAAAATAACAACGGGTCTTTATTTGTTTACTAAGAGTACCTGCGCTGTCATACATTTGGACCCGTCTTCATCTAACT
The DNA here is from genome assembly GCA_001587735.2 of Parhyale hawaiensis. Classification (NCBI taxonomy): domain Eukaryota; kingdom Metazoa; phylum Arthropoda; class Malacostraca; order Amphipoda; family Hyalidae; genus Parhyale; species Parhyale hawaiensis. The sequence goes on from LQNS02000303.1 coordinate 2,072,220, forward strand.
CTAGAGGGCCTAGCCTTCAAAAATGACGGCTATAGATTTTGTGATTAAGTTTTTTATTGCTCTAGTTCCCAGTATAGGTTTTGTTGTTAAAGTAGGCCTCATACCTGCAGGCCTGATCTTTCATTAATGGAACGCAAGTTGTACAGCATGAAGCCATGAGTTTTGCGAGAACAAATATCCCCTGCAAGATAAAGCGTGGATATCTGTTTGGAATGGGTCTAACGTTGAGTAGCACCAAGATAATGTAGTTCAGTCTATACAATGCACTGGAAATACTCAGCACTTACCGCAACCTTGATGCCAGCTGAAAGTTAAACATTTAGGGGCGAAGTTTGGCTGTATAATAATGTAAATTGATTGAACATAAAAAAGTGTCTGTTCGGCAAGAAGTTTCAACTGCTAAGAAGAGCTTCAGCTACAGAAAGCATAAGCGAATTGGATTCTGCACGAAAGGAACGAAAACTCCAGCCAAGACTGAGCCTCTCGTAGAGCTACGAAGAAATTCAGCTAAAAAATATGCTACATAGCTTATGCCCGACGTGATCAAAAATTCTATCGAACATACCGCCTTTCATCTACCACGCTCAGAAGAAAAATCATCATCGTCATATCAAAAAGTACACAGCTAGTTTTCGAAGCGAAGGGAGATTCAGAAAATGCAGCATTTCCACTTTTCACCATATATTTCAAAAGCTATATTTGCCACCCTAACTCCAAAGGCTGAAATATTATGGCACTTCAACTTGTTTTTTAGTAGATAAATTTTCTGCTATCTAAATCCTCAACAGCGTGACGAAGGGAAGGACCAACATAGGAGCAAGCAAGCAAGTGGGCGCGGAGCAGGCGACCAACAACTGTGTATTATTATACAGTGGATATTCTTCCTGTCACGCTCTATGGGAATATGAATGGAAGAAATTCGAGCTTTGAAGATCATGCCACGGTATTTAGGATACTGAGTTGGATTCGGGCACACGAGTGGGTGGATTAAAAAATTACAATGAACCTGAGCTCGCCTACATGAACGCGTCCGAACATGTCAAAGGTGATTCCGGAAATGTCACGTGACTGTATCATGTGTGTATGTATCCAAACTTTTCAGCAGAATGTTGGATTTTCATTTAAAGAGTGAAAAATACTAAGTACTAATTTTCTGTCGTCATATCATGAAGTACCGAGCCACAAGGTGATAAAAATAATTTAGATAACTATATTTGCTTCGAGGCATATACAAGACTCGATGCGCATTAACAAATGTTTTGTGAGACCAGTTCGTGATATCAGACAAGGAAGTAACGCAACCAGGCCTAGTATGCATCATGACTGTTGGTACTGTGACGTCACACGGAAGTTCAGGGATGTAAGATTGACTAGGAATCTCTACCGAATATTCATTCAATCGTGTGCCTTTCCCGTCACTCTGACGTCACTCTTCCTAGGGCAACTCTCTGGTTGACCTACATAAGTGTGGTGTGGTCACGGTAGTGGCGTCCCGATAAATCACAACGTACAGCTTTTGTTCTGACTTGCTACCTTTAGTGTGCTTTACTTTACTTTGGCGTACCTTGAGTATCCTAGAAGCAGGTCCGGGTGACGTTACGCACGCTGAATTAGGTGCGAATAGTAACTATGCCCCTTTTCTTCAATTGTGTCGTAAGTTGCGCTCAAAAGCTTTTGAGATTCGAGCTCGGCTACAAGTCTCGCCAGCAAAATAATCTCCCAGCGCCACCACTCACATTCTAGCAGCGATACTCTTTCTTGAGAGGAAATTTATCCGCACATTGAGAGACGGACGCGATAGCTCCGATGGCAGGTGCGTGGCAGGCTCTCCATGCAGGTCCAGGTCCAGGCCGCAGCTGTCGCATTGCTGCTCCGATAGCGTCACCCAAAGAATCTTTTAAACCGGAGCTACGCAAGCTCATTGACGATAACCGCGGAAATTTACGCTTCTAAGTGATATCGACGACTGCTTTACATATTTAATTGAGAGGTGACTTCTGGTGGTGATAAGCAGGAGGCCCTGCAGCCCAGTTGGTGACAGCTTTATTGCTGCGGCTGCAGAAGCTGGGCAACCTTCGACACCACCGTGCAGTTGTATCTTCCTACAATTCCCTGCTCATTTAAATTAAACTGGTAATATGTCCAGTAATTCTAAAGTAAGTATGCAGCATACTAAATATTTAGTTAGCGGCGCAAACAATTTTGGTCAAAAACTGCAGAACACGAGTATGAACATTTCTATTTTGCATTTTATTCGCATGGAAGAAAAATTCAGAAAACTTATCATACCTCCGCCAAGTAAGGCAACGGTAACGAAAAATTCAAATTGGCTCTGAATGCATGATTTTCTTTGTATTAACTCCAAAATCTAATCATTCATACCTTTTGATGGTATTAAAAGTTTCTGCAATTATTTTTGAAGATCAGTTCATAACGTTTTGAGTTAAGCTGCAAGCAAACATTTTGACAAACATAGGTCAAACATATAAACGAACCAACCGATCTGCACCAAAATTTAATCATTTATGTCTTTTTAACATTACTCACAACTCCAGTAAATTTCGTAAAGATCCATTGAAAACTTTTTGAGTTTTTGCGCTAACAAGCATAAATCAAACACAACGACAAACAGAACAACAGATCATCACAAAACTTTGGTTATTTATTTTTCGTGATATACCTAACGACTCAGGTAAGTTTCATAAAAATCTGTCCAAAACTTTTGGAGTTATGGCATTGAGAAAAATGATGCAGACAAACAACCAAACTGATGGAGAGATCTTCACCAAAAGTTAATCATCTCTTCCTCCCAACATACCTAACAATCCCTGTAAATTTCATCAGAATCCGTCCATAAATTTTTGAGTTATCTTGATGACAGGCAGACAGACTGACAGATAGACAAACCCGACGAAAACATAACCTCCCTGGCAGAGGCAAACATTTCTAGCACAAATATACCCACAATCGAGGCATTCACGTAAGAAGAAAACCCTTAGAAAATCTTAAAGATAAAAAAAAAATAAAAATATAATAGAAAATCATTCCATAAGCTCTCACAGTAAAAATCCTATAGTTCTACAGGTATATAAATAACCATGTAATTTTTATAAAAGTAAACAATGATGGAAGTTCTCAAATAAACATCCAATGTTATGGCTCCCTGTAACATTTAAATATGATAATTTAATACCCTTCTTTCATAGTTCAACTTTTTTACAGTTTACATCCGTGTGTTTCCCTTATATACATTTTCCCCTGAACACAGCTAATTTAGCAAGATATCGAATGCTTTTATTCTTCATTCAAGCCTCCATCCATTTGGTACTAACAACCTTAGTTTTCTACAGCCTATTTTGGCCAAGCGAAAGCAGTGACGTGTTGGGGACGCAGTGGCGAGCGCCTGCACTCTACTTCTTGGCGGATATGCCTGACCATTCGCAGCTGAGGCCTCACTGCATGCAGAGTGTTATCGCCTGACGTTGTGCTGTGCTGCGTGACTGTGGCTTTCCTCCCAGATTCTAGTACTATCGTAAACTAATCAGTTTGTGCAATGTTGCCCCGTATCAGTCTCTGTACTCTTTCGCTACTTAGATCTCTCTTTACGCGCTGCCAAATTAGGAATTATTAGGAATTTTTAGCAAAACTTTCGGCTCCAGTGCAGGCAATCTACGTTTACTACGATTTGCTATTCGCATGCTGAATTTGTTGCGATGCCAGTTTACGCACAGTATCAACGTCCATGACAATATCGTGACTATATAATATGTACCGTACGCTACCTAATGTATGTTTTCATTCTGCCTAACTAACTACAAAACTGTCAAGAGGCTTAGTTTCACACTTAAATTTTTTAAATTATGATAAAGCAGCTAATTAGCTAACGCGTTTGAGTCTCAATTAACTTTATATTGTCTATACACTCATGCACAGATATATATACATACACACGCATATATGTAGACAAATAAACTTGACTAATTAATAGACATCTCCAGACGTAATTATATAAGTCTGGAATGAACCATGGCCCAGATGTCAAGCAACGTTCTCGTTACAAATACGCAGTGTTGTAAAATTGCTGGCAAAAACTTGGGCTACTAATAAAAAAATATTGATATAAGCAGCAATATTTCATCAATAAACAAAGTTAAAAAAAGACTCATTTTTAAATTAATCAGATATGAAAATAAGAACACTAATTATTATTAGCTACACACTGTTTAGTAATACACAAGAGGGTAATTCAAAATTAACAACAGATACTTCATTAGCAGGGATCTCGTTACAATAGTTGTCAAAATGTCTACCATGAGCATCGATACAAGTGCGACACTTTCGTCGGAGGGAGTTGCGTACGTTGCCAAAGAGTCCGGGCATTTCAGTATCTCCATCAGCTGCAGTAATTATGGCGGTAAGATTTTCTTCCGACTCGACATGTGTTTCGCAAATAAGACTTTTCATTTGCCCCCACAAAAAAAAAATCTAAAGGAGTCAGATCAGGAGATCTTGGTGGCCATGACTCAGGAACGTCATGGCCACCAACGTCAAGATAACGTCTCACATTCACAGAAAAATTTGTCGGAGCTCCGTCCTGCTGAAACCACATTCTTTTATGAATACATTATGAAACATCGGACAATAAATCCGGTAGGACTCCTTCAAGAAATAAAGTTTCTAAATATAACAAATGAAAATTGAAGAGTTTTATGAGCTTTGTGTATTGATGAAATAGTGCTTATATCAATATTTTCTACTTTTAGCCGAAGCTTGATCCAATAATTTTTCAACACCCTATATATATATATAAAGTGAGGCTTTTGCTATTACGACGACGTTAGGAAAACAAAAACCATTTAAAGCGGCATACCAGCTAACAAACAATGAGCTCTTACCCCGCCAACCTTGTAGGTTAGGGAGGCAGGTCTGGTTCTTCTAATATTCTATGATATATACGGATCTAATACACTTAAAAACACTAGACAAACCAGCCCTTGCCTTCCTAACCTACAAGGTTGGCGGGGTAAGAGCTCATTGTAAAGGGGCTGGTACTAGGGTGGATGGTTGGGGTGGATGGTGCCGGCACAAAAAAATTTGTCGCTTTACTATCGAGAAGACGGCGGAAGGCAAATTTTTAACTTGGTTTTAGCCTGCGGAAGAGGATTTCAGACCCGTTTTACATAAGTGACACATGACCCTGTCGCCTTAAACGTTGGATGTCGCCCTGTAATTAAAGGAATTTCCTACGGTGTCGCCCCAGTGACACTACCATCACTTTATATATATATATATATATATATATATATATATATATATATATATATATATATATATATATATATATATATATATATATATATATATATATATATATATGTATATATATATATATATATATGACTATAGTCAAAAATATGGTATTTGCATATATCACTTCCTTAAGTTTCGATTCGGCTTTTGCTTTCCTCGCTTTCTACGGACTCTGACATAGCTACTCAGGGGCAGAACGCATTTGTTTTGTTTTCGTGACATCCGGAGACGTGCTAATGTAATTCATTTGGGAAGAGCATAAAGCGATCAATTTAAAAAAAAACTTTCGTAATATGAATAGCCACTGCATAGTAGTAAAATGAAATATCCAAGATTGCATTGCTGTATTACTTTGCGCAATGAGAACGTAAATACGATGATGCCAGTATATTGTATGATTGACCTGAAGCCTACATAAAAACAACACTATTCAAAAACTTTGCTCTCCTTAGGGAGAACAGAGGACTGCGGTGTGAATCTGTCTCAAGCCGCTAACGAACTGCATGTCTAGAGCAGATAATACAAAGCTAAATTAAAATATTGGTGCATGCAAATATTGACGTTAGGAACTGTAAGAAGCAGTGACACGGTTTGCGCCCTTGACTGCATTGGGGGGTGGGGGGAGTGCGTTGGACAGCACACACTGCGTGGACACACAATTGCTTCGGTGCTATATGTGTCGTGGCAAGTGCGCCTCCCACGGACATGGCACATGATGCCATTAGTTGCGGTCTGCTGGGCCTGGCCCTCGCTGCTGCGGATTTGGGCGACAGAAGAAAGTAAAAGATGGCACTAAAAACTTCCTGACATTGGCTAACAAAATATAGTAAATCCCCAGTACACAAGAAGGCCTGGAGCTAATCATGTTAATAAGAAACTAATTAACTTACTTTTGTCTGTCGTGATTAACAATCACCAGCAGACGTAATAGTTTTTCTTTTACTGTATGTTTCTATTATGTATTGTTTCTTTCTGGTTTGTTGATGACATATCCATAGTTTATTCAAAGGAAATGTAAGGCCTTTAGTAGAATATTTTCGTCTGATAGCGTTCATGTGAAAGCAAAGTGTATGAAAAAAGTGTCTGGTGCAAATTTTCCCCGAACAAAAAGGCTTCTTAAAGAATAGCCTGGTGCTCTTCAGTAATAAGGCGCATGTATGTCGAGGCTACGAGCAAAAGAGAATGGTGGGGCAGAATAAATTTTAGCTCCTCCTTCTCCCTTGACGAAAAAATTGGAGGACTAATAGGACCAGTGCAGTAACGCCAGTAGGTAGATTTAAATCGTTACTGAACTTCTCTTATTCACGCTCCAATTTCGTAGCATCACCAAGTATCTTCCAGCTTTTCATCTTGAAGTTTCTAACAACGTCATACCTACGCCAAACTAAATCTTGGTTCGGTGCCTATGGGATAAACTGCAGCTTATCGTTAACTTCTGAAGGCCCACCACCTTTCATGGAGCAATAAAGATAATACAATCGACGAAGCTTCGTCGAAATTCCACGCAGTCCAACGACGGCGGAGGACGGGGCCAGAGGATGGCGTCAGCAGCGCCCGCTGGCACCCGCAGCAGCATGGCACGTTTGGCACGGTGCCAGTGCCGTGCGGCAGGCGGGGGGTACGCAACACGTAGCCTCCGTACACGTGACCTTAGTAAACAGCTGCCGCTTAGCTCTTTGCATGCACCTGCTTATTATTCGCTATAACACGTATCTATATCGTGCTTTCTACACAAGCATCATATGCGTTACTCGAAGCCTGCGACGTCCCACCGATGTAGTAAATTTTCCAGGCAACGGGACCACATGGTCCCAATGGCCGTTAAAGATCTAAAAGCCTGCAGGAGTCGCCCACTAGCATCGAGACAATTCAATCCATTTTGCGTCAACTTAGTCGGGACTTTCAACCTAAGCTTTGGTTTCCTACTGTGGATTGATTTTCAAACATCGATTGCAAACCGATTACGCTGGGATGCTAGAAAACTCAACTCTGCACCGCAGGACTCAAATGCATCACATATATAGGCACCCAGGATGGCAAGTTATACGAAAGGCGCATGAAAAGTTTTAAGCATCAGAGAAGCTAAAAAGGATAAAGGATTTTTGATGATTTATTTTGAACTTCATTTTTCATTTTTTAGAATATCAAAATTTGGCAGGAAGACTTACAAAAAGATATACTTTCAAAAAAATCATACGGTAGGTTTGGCCATTCATCAACGCTGCTGATACAGCGCTGCTTAATACTTTTCTTAACTTCCTCGTAGATGTAGTACGAGTAGAATTAGTACATACGAGTACACAGGGAGCACAATTAGGGTGCGTCTGTGTGAACGCAACGCTCCCTTGCAGTATAGGAAGTACTATGCAGCAGCAGAGGTCACGTACCAGTACCTGACACAGAAATGGTCCCCTATGAGCGAGTACCAAAAAGGCAAGGTAGAGACACAGGCGATGCCCGGCCAATAAGATGAGCACAAAGTTAATGTTGCCGATAAGTCAGTAGAGGTTAGCAGGAGGACTCTCTGCTACTCCCATTAAAGGATTTAGTTAAACTCTTACCTTAATGGTGCACGGCATTTGCGCGCCATAAAACGGCGCAGTAAAAACTTGCCATGATTGGCGACGGACGCCAGCCATAGGGAACGGCGGCTTCAATGGCCCTGCTGGTGTGTGCTCCGTCTCGCCATCGTCGGCTCCTTGCGACGAAGCGCATGAGAATATTAAGAGTAATTTACTTTAAACAGTCTACGGCAACCAGTAGGTAGTACTATCTACGGCAACCAGTAGGTACTATCATCTACGGTAACCAGTAGCCAGTAGGTAGTACCATCTACGGCAACCAGCAGGTACTATCATCTACGGCAATCAGTAGGTACTACCATCGACCGATAAACTATCACATCCAGGTATTACAAGACGGCATTGTAGACCTAAATGAACCACTAAGCAATCATGCGTATGCTCCAACTCCATCGTTGCAAAAACTAAGTTCTTGCTTAATTTGCATCTGCATACACTCTGAAATTACTTAGTGGTGATCATAATGCATTTATGTTTAACTCCAAAGACTATATATACTAGCAACAATTTCTCGAACACCGTCAACTGCATCAGAGAAACAAAGAACCCGCATGTGTTAGAATCAAAATACAGGCAACTTGAAGTACTATCGGCTACGAAGACGGTGTTTCAACGACTATAAAATAGTATTCCTATAACGATTTCACGGAACGCGGTTGGGTCCGCACACCCACGTTGGCGCCAAGCAAGGTAACGTTTGACATACGCATGCATTTCTCTGTGCGTACTCTACAAAAGAATACCAACATAGATAGATTGCCAACACCATCGTCCACTACAACAACCATTGTCTCCCAGCCAACAAAATGTTTCGACAAGAAGACCAGTCCCTTGAGAGTGAGAGTTGCCTGGCTGCGAGTGTGTCCCAGGAACAGGTATGGTAGGAGGCTATAGGGTACCATAGGACATGTACGGATGCCCATGAAATGCTTTGATGCTGGCAGCAGACTTGACCTCTGCACGCTCTGCCGGAAATCAGGAGACTGCAAGAATCAACTAAACAGGACATGAGAATCATACCCGTCGTCTGAACATGAAATTGTTTGACTCTTTGTTCATAATGTTATACTCCAATTTGCAAGAACGGACTGAAACTTATAATTTACATAGAAGGAGAGCTCCCACAGGAGCTATAAAAGTTCGACGCTCAAGCTGCGCTTGATCAGAAGTCAGCACGTGGGCGCGCATAGTCGGAAGCACATGGCGGAACTTATATGAAATGTTTTCGATGGGTGTACGTATTGTCTTCCACTTTATATTCGACACTTTCTTAAAGCTCTTTTGAATGAATCGGCTTGTTTTGTTTTTGAAGTTCAGTGTACCGTATATCTACAGATGAACAAATCGTTATACCAGTGGTTGATTCCTAGCAAAAGTATTATCGTGGAATTTATCAGTAATGCATAACAATGAGACCCCTCATGAAGCTGCAATATAGAACTTTCACTCTCCCAATAAAGTGATATTGAGCAAGTATTGTTCTCGTGTTAAATCCATAATTTTAGCAGCGATGTAAATTATGTCTAGATATATCTAGTCATGCTAAGGTGAGGCTTAGCCGTCGATCGCCTAAAGACCGAGAGCATCTATACTACACCAGTAGCATTATGAGTTCTACGCATCGTATAATTACAGCTTACTTCGTCGGGTAATTAGAGGCACCACTACGGTGGCATTTCACTAGAGAAAGACATAGTCCAAGCAAAGTCATGTGTACTGCGTGTAACTAAATTTACATCCCATTGAAGTCTATGGATTGCCATATGTACAGAATATTATTGACTCGACAATAACGAGAAGAGGTTGAATCGCTTATTGACACAACCACTGCGGAATTATGGCAGTCTCCAATTCTGACGGGGAAAAGGGATAACTCTAATAAAATAATAATCGTAACACGATTAAAGCGACGCTAGAGAAGAATAATTCCAGAAATTCCTGCGCTGCAAGCGATGCAAGTTATCACGCCAGCATCTTCACATTTGGCCTTCGCCAAAATTGCTGCTCAGCAAAGACTAACGCGCTCATTCTAGTCTTAATGAAGTTTTTTGGCTGAATCCATGAAGCACCCTGACCTCTTGCTCTGCCTAGGCAGCTGCCCTACAGCTTCTCCACAGGGCTGGGCGAGGAGTCCATCCTTCTTCCTTCTCATGCGGCTGCCTCTGAGACTAAGCCTGTAATTAAGCATTCAATCATCCCCAGCCTCCTCAAATTACACGTTGACTTCATCACGGCCTACGCGAGCTGTCGCACCAGCACCACAAAACTCTGGACGAAAATAAGAACTCTTAGGCCAACCTTCCGTGACTTGCCACAATGCAGCTCGATGGGGTTCTTCCCTCGTCCGCAGAGACGAAACTCAAATGCATTGTAGAGTTCAAGGTAATTGCCTCTCAGATTGCTATCCGATCTTCTCCCACCGACTACATCGATCGGTACACGGGCAAAAGTTGTTTCTTGTAAAGTGTAAATCTTTGTAACACATTCATGGTGCTCAGCTTGTAAGATCAGCTCGAGACACGAACAATGGCCGCTCGTTCCAAGTCCTCAGCTGGGCCGAGATCGTATCCCTTTTCTTATATATATAGCTCTCACTTTAATATCTAGCTTTCACTAAATAAACATGGATCCAGTTGAAGCCTTTAGATTTATAATACTATAAAAGATGCCTCAAAAAACTGGCAAGCAACAAAACAAAAAGAAAAAAAAGAAAGACTTGGAGCTATGCAGCATCAAGGCACTATTGCAGCGGCATCTCCATGTGCCAGAGTAATCGACGCCCCATTTGAAATTTCGCTTTTGCTCAACATTCATGAATCTAATTCAATTCTCTTAAGATTTAATGTGCTTTGAGGAAACGGTTACTTCGAAGCAGTAACGTACTGCGAAAGAATCATGCATACTATGATGAACAGTAGTCAGTAAATTTTGGAACATCACTCTCAGCTTTCAAGCTTCTCCACTAAAGTCTGTTCATGAGAAATTTATAAAAGGTTGGTATGGAATTGCGAAACGTCAGATGAGAAATGGAATAACCCGCATATTACAGACAAAATTTACGGGTAGTGGGACATGTACACGGAAACATATAATTTCTATTCTAAAATAGGTTCAAAATTTCTCAAGTTATTTTTTCTGGTTTCCTGCATAAAAAACATATGTGTCTTCTTAGATACCGTGAATAAATATTTTTACTAACTACGCTCTTAAATAAAAACATTTTGAAGCATGGGCCAAAGTTAAAGCGAAGCTATAACTCAAACACATTACTTATTCATATCTCAGTGATCTTTGCATGCTATATTTCGACATGACCCCAACTCTGTGAAATTCGATGAATAAAACAGCAATCAGCATCATGCAGTTCCGGTGATGGCACACACTTATCAATTGCCGCACGCTATCAAATAGAGTGTAAACTATGTTTACCTGTTTATTTACTCCGCCAAAAAAGCTATACTTTTGACAGAGTTCGTCTTCTTGTCTATGGTTCTGTCGGTCTGTACGTAACATAGCTCAAAAAATCTGAACGGATCATCACGCAATTTAGTGGAACTGTTAAAAATGTCAGAAGGAACATAAAAATAAATTTGAGTAATAGTCTGTCAAACTGTTTGTCTCTCAGTCTACCTGTCCGTTAGCAACATAACTCATGAGCTATATGGACGGATTTTCACAAAATTTACAAGATGAAAAATTTTTGGTGGGAATCCGCCAGTCCGTTTGTCGATCTGCGTGTCTACCTTCTCTCCTTCATCATTGCATTATTTGACGGGGGTCTGTTCTCTCGCAGACTAGTTCTATAATATTTTTCATCTAAATTAGAGCTCACCAGACCGTCAAAAATTGACGGTGGAGAAGTGGCAATGATACTCCTTGAGCTACTTATATGTTTATGGAAGGATGAGCGGGGACGATCTACTCCCATAATCAAAAGATGACAGTACGACGGATTTCAATACTTTAAAACAGCACAATGCTCACTCGAGGTCAGTAACACGCAGCGAAAGATTTCCTTCCAGCTGGCAGCAGAGCACACTAAAAACATGAACCGCATCTGCGTGACCTTGATATATCTTGACAAGACTTCGGTTTAAAACTTTCACTCTAACAGAAAGAACATCAAGCAATTTCGCTGGAGAAAGATGACTATTTCATGCAATGGAAGCCCAGTTGTCTTTGCTTTGATCTCTTCATGGTTCTATGGAATTTTTGGATCTATAAAAGTACTAAGAATTATTTCAGATGGCTTCACGACTGATTTCAAAATTGGAAAAACAAGAGGTGCAGTCAACTTAAAGGCTTTCTTATTATTACAACGATCTGCAACCTGGTCTAATTTTGCTTATCGGCTTTCAGCAAAGCGTGACATGATCACCACAATCTCTAACGTGGCATAATGCGAAGGTAACGGAAAAAATATAAATACAGATATTAAAACATAGATATAAATACACATTGCGAACTATTATTAACTTCTGAGTTATAATTTTACCCATTTTCTGCTACGCTTGTAGCTAGATACGAACGAGACATTTTTGGAGGGCAGTTAACCAATTTAAAGGTTAACGTTTATGTCCACAGTGATTTTTGTCAGCATTGAAAAGGAAGTATACGCTTCTCTGAGTTAATTGTGCTCATCTTTCCCATATCTAGAATGGAACATCAAACTAGTAGCTACGCAGCAGCGTCTAGAGCACAATCATTTCAAGAATAGAGAAAAGGCGCCAATGCAACTTCTTTCTCACTTGCTTGAGACGATGGGGCGCGCCAGTGATATATTATATTGAATCCCCATGAAGAATCACAACAAAATGCTCATAGGTTAAAGAATACGAGCTGAGCTTACAGGTAAAGATATATATAATTGACAAGGCGGAAAATCAATTGAAAGATAATCAGGTAGACGCCAACGTGTGGCAGTGGCAGTTTCCGCTTTTCACACTGAAAATTTCCACCGTATGACGTGAACTGAAAACTTCGGCCTCTAACTTTTTTGAGACACAATTTTACATGCACATAGGCGCATTTCTGTCAAGGAGATTTTTCGCTGGGTACCGTGCGTTTACTGCCGGACCACTTCATAGTTTGAGAGTACGGAGATGACGAGTCTGCATATATATCACCAATAGTTTGTAAGGTGGGACCGCGTTTTTTTCGATTTGATGAAATCATCATAAAATGCCCCCCCACCCCTCCCCCCTTACCATTCATAGCAGCTACCTCCTCCATATTCTATGTCTCTGGCCCGGTACGGTTTATGTGGCGTACCTGAGAGGTGCTTAGGTATGTGTGTTTATGTTAGGTTAGAAGCCTACTAATATTTTAGCTGAACCGAACCTTGTCTAACCTCTTCTTAACTAATCTAACTTATTCTAACCTAAACTGAGCTAACACATAAGATAGGTGACACAATGCATCGGGACCGCTTGGTGTCCCCATCAGTTGCAGAGGATGAGGGACAGTATCGCCGTCTAGTGAAACCAAAACAGTACGTGGAACTTTCTGAAAGGCCAATAAACATTTCAAAAACAGTCAAACATATCACAGCTGAAGTATTATCATTATGCATCCAAGCTTGTCTTAATAACGCTTCACTCTTGCAAACCATTATTATTCTAGACTATCACAGAAAGTCTTCGTAAACGAATTTAATTACTACTTTAAGGAAAATGTGTAATTAGAAAACGGTGTCAGCTAAAATTGAAATTTATAGCATAATTAGTCATTGTATTTACCTAAAAAAAATTAAACTACAGCAAACAAACTAGAGCACTCTGAGAGTGCATACCTCCACCAAGCGAGGCAACGGTAACGAAAATTCAATTTGGCTCTGAAACCAGAATTTTCTTTTATCAACTTCAAAATCTATTTATTTGTGCCCTTTGATGGTATTAACAGTTTTTATAATTTTCGTGAAGATCCGTTCATAACTTTTTGAGTTATGCTGCTTACAAACATTATGACGAACATGAGTCAAACATACAAACGAACAAACCGATCTGCACCAAAATTTAATCATTTATGTCTTTTAACATTACCTACTAACAACTCCTATAAATTTCACAAAAATAAATTCATAATTTTTTGAGTCATTGTGCTAATAAGCATAAAATTAGAAACAGTGTTAATGACCGAACAAACAGATCACTCCAAAAATCTGGTCATTTACTCTTCGTCATTTACCTAACAACTCATGTAAATTTCATTAAAATCCGTTCATAACTTTTTGAGTTATGGCATTGAGAAAATGATGCAAACAAACAAACAGATCTACCGTTCTTCACCAAAAGTTAATCATTTGTTCCTCCTAACATACCTAACAATCCCTGTAAATTTTGTCAAAATCCGTCCATATCTTTTTGAGGTATCTTGGTGACAGACAGACGGATTGACAGACAGGCAAATCCGACGAAAACATAACCTCCTTGGCGGAGGTAATTACGTATTGGACTAGCAAACAAATTTTGCAAATGGTCTGTTTTTTCCGCGTTTCCTGAAACCAGGCCCTACATGGCCAAGTGAGGATTGGATGGAAGGGATTTCTAAAGACGGAAGCTCACTAAGCCAAAGTTGCCGACTCACTCAACTTTTCACTGCAGCGGTCACGTTACTGCGACTACACCTTTTCAATGTCACGCTAAAACTATATGTTATAGCCACTTTCAACAAAATCAAACTAGGAGGTATGGTCAAAGCTTGATCATCGCCGTTTGTCAGAGCGTACGACATGCAAGAAAAACTCGTAGTTTAGGTATTCCTCTTGGTGGTAGAACCCTGTGCAAGCCGAAAGGGATAGTGGGATGGTGTGAAAGTGCAGAATTTCACTTAGTGTGCACCCGCCATATTCTGTTGTGTTCTCGGAAGCTTGTACACAATTATCTTAATAAATACCACACATGAACACTTCCTTCAGTTACTTTTTTCACAAACATTTTTTCTTTGAGGACTTGTCAAGAGTAACTATACTTAATATAAAAAGCTCGCTTAGCTTGGTGCGCGAAACATAATCCTGGCTGACGAACTTGGCTACGTATACTGGATAGTGCATATGTTAAATAGGTTCAACAGGCTCAAAATAAATATTTCTCTTGTAAAAACTAAATTAAAAAAATTACATTGGGTTTCTGATGTGTTCTCGGGCCGTGAGTTTGGAGATTATTAACCAGAGCACGACCGATTTATCCATAAGCAGTTAGTGGTCATTTTCTCAGCATTTAAAACACAGCCTCATGCCTAAGTATATTGCATCAAAAACAGACTGCCATCAACTCCCGAGCATCGTATCCACTGGTAGTAGCGATTCTGCTATGCAATATACTTAGCATAGACATGAATTCTGTTCCAAAATATTTATTAAACCTTTTACTAATTAAAAATTTAAGGAGCGATAGATGTGTGGTGTGTCTTGGGTCACCAGATATATACACAAAGTATTTATGTGCAGCAACTGCATCCGTTGCAGCAAATATCGTACAAAGAAACACGCAGATAATAAAATGTATGCATCCCTCACACGCACCAAAGCGCCCACTTGCACAGAAGCCATATATGCAGGTATACCTGCTTCCATCAACAAACAAATTTCAATCTAGATGTAGCGATGCTTCCTGAATGGCAAACAAAATATCTGTCAGACATGTCAGTAGGGCTTTCAACTTCTACCATGTGCAGGCAATGGAACAAAGGGTGTGGGAGAGTGGTAACATATGGCTCTTATGCGTGTACGACCTCAATATAAAGATCAGCGATAAGGTGCATTGGCTCAACTGACTGAATTCATCTTGCACTCACAGCCATATATGGTTGGCTAGGCCAGAAATGATCTGCTGGAGCCAAATTCCTGATGTTTTTTCCTTCATTCTCATTCCAAACACCTCATTCCAAAGGTCATCTTTAGCTCTGTAGGGCTCTCGGGCGACAGGTACACAAAAGCGTTATAGGGACTACGTGCGAAGCTCAGAGACGGAAGTGACCACATTAATTATTAAGACTTGAGCCACCAGTCCAAGCACTATAAAAGTCTGCATCAAAAGATTAATAAATGGTACGAAGTCTCTGCCAATTTTTGTTTATCAACAACAAGTATATATTCGGGAACCAATATTTCTGTTACAAGCAGCTGGCATTAATTATTGCAGTGCTATTTTTCATGGAATTTAATCAGGACGGACTGCATGCGTTCCATCAGACGCGTTGCAAAGCCCCAGCCGTTCTTTTGTTACTTTTCAACAGTTGGTATTTTTTATTTTGTTACTTATCAACAGTTGGTATTTTTTTGTTTTCTTGCTTATCAATAGTTGGTATTTTGTTTTGTTTTGTTACTGATCAACAGTTGGTGTTTTTTATTTTGTTACTTATCAACGGTTGGTATTTTTTGTTACTTTGTTACTTACCAACAGTTGGTATTTTTTATTTTGTTACTTATCAATAATTGGTATTTTTTATTTTGTTACGTATCAACAGTTGATATTTTTCATTTTGTTACTTATCAACAGTTGGTATTTTTTTATTTTGTTACTTATCAACAGTAGGTATTTTTTTAAATCAGAAGTGCTAGGACATGTTATACCGCAATCGATCTTTTATGGCGTCAGGAGTCCTTAGTAAAAACAAGCGCATCAAAGTTATCAGCAATATTCCCAAAATTCAGGGTAGCTTCCTATTTATTTATAAATTTTCAAAATTAAGGATTATTTTTCAATATATATTGAACACTAATGAGATGAGTAACTACTCAGTAAAAGAAATTTTTCTCTTCGAGCTCATGCAAAATTGAGATTAATTTGTACATAAGACATTGAAACTATATGTAGATGGTTTGCATTTTATTATCTGGCGCTCTCAAAAATATCGTTTTTTCTTTCTTTGCGGCCAAGAAAAATTACAATCTTGGGGCCGTCGGTGGGAACATTGGGACCACCGTACGAAGGAAGGCTGAAAACAGTTGAAGCTCAATGCCATAACTTTCAGTTGACCCCACAAGGAAGGCATTTATAGTACGAGCACCTATTGATAGGTATAATTAACAATTACGTAATTACCTCCGCCATGGAGGTTATGTTTTCGTCTGGCTTGTCTTTCCGTATGTTTATCTGTCTGGCTGTCTTTCTGTCTGTCATCAAGATAACTCAAAAAGTTATGGACCGATTTTGACGAAATTTACAGAAATTGTTAGGTACGTTAGGAGAAGCTGCAGGGTGATTACTTTTTGGTGAAGATCCGTTCATCCGTTTGTTTAATTGTCTGCCTCATTTTTCTCAATGCTATAACTCAAAAAGTTACGAACGGATTTTGATGAAATTTATATGAGTTGGTAGGTATATTATGAAAAGTAAATGACCAAATATGTGTAACGATCCGTTTGTTTGTTCGTTCGTTTGTCACTGTTTTTAATTTTATGCTTGTTTGCAAAATAACTCAAAAAATAATGAATAGATCTTTATAAAATTTATAGGGGTAAAAGGCATAAATGATCAAATTTTGGCGCAGATCGGTTTGTTCGTTTATATGTTTGACTCCTGTTTGTCATAATGCTTGTTAGCAGCATAACTTAAAAAGTTATGAACGGATCATCAAAAATATTACTGAAGCTGTTAACACTATTGAAAGGCACAAATGATTAGATTTTGGTTTTGATGCAGAGAAAATCATAGTCTCAGACCCAATTTCAATTTTTCGTAACCGTTGCCTTGCTCATCGGAGGTATACGCTCTCACAGTGCTCTAGTTTTAATAAAGAAATTTGGCATTGTCATTCCAAAGGGAAGAGTGTGCGCGCGCAGATATATGTAGTTAGGTTAGAGGCTCAGCAGCACCAATGGAAAAGGTGGATGGAGAACACTGTTGCAAAAACTGAATACAGTAACACTAATGCAAGAACTGGATGGAAGAACACCAATGGAAGCATTTCAATGGAAGAACTGAATGGAAGAGTACCATTGAAAGAACTGGATGGAGAGCACCAATGGAAGCATTTCAATGGAAGAACTGAATGGAAGAGTACCAGTGGAAGAACTGGATGGAGAGCACCAATGGAAGCATTTCAATGGAAGAACTGAATGGAAGAGTACCAGTGGAAGAACTGGATGGAGAGCACCAATGGAAGCATTTCAATGGAAGAACTGCATGGAAGAGTACCAGTGGAAGAACTGGATGGAATAACACCAACGGAAGAATTTGGTGGAAGAACATCACTGGAAGGACTGTGAGGACGACAGTATGGGGTCCCAGTGAAGGGCAACCTGGCCTTAACACACTCGGGGAGAGTATGTGCCACAGTCTATGAAGTTTCCAGCACGCCCCCACAGCGCGGCGTGGGCGAAAGCGCTGGTGCATAACGCGACCTGTTGTTGTCGCTGCTGCGGAGGAGGAGGTCGTCCAGCGGCCATGGGTGGCGCCACAGTCGCCCGAGGGGACGATCTGGATAGGCGACCTCGCCCCACTCACGTGACCAGCGATAGAGAAGGGGTCGTGTGTAGGTACCCACAGGGCCCAGGAGATTGGGTGGGTCCAGGGTGAGTGGGTTCATTTTGTACGCAATAGATATTTTCACTGAGAGGTACTCTCATCAGCAAAGAAACTTTTTTACTAATGTATAATCTTGGCAAAAATAGATTTTTTCAAATCAAAACTGCACCTACCCGCGAAGAAATTTTCAGCACAGACGGCGACCTCGCCCTCAATGATTTATTGATTAACATGCACCCTCGCCAATCATACAATTGTATACGAAGTTTCAACGGTATCTTATTTCGCGACTGCATGCCAACAGATCTTTTCAAAGAAAATGCCGTTAAAAAAATAAGCAAGTACCTCATTTCAGTAGGAAAAAGAGAAAGGAAGTATCCGATACGTACAGGAAGCCGCTACACCTCTCCACTGGCGCAATGAGTAAGCAAGTTCTATTGTTCTTCCTGCCGCTCTAAAGAGACTCGACTGCTGCTGTTTGCTCGGATGAAAGTCTTGTTGAATCTTCTTAGCTTCTCATGAATCTGCTGTGGAGTGTGCAGCACTGCATTGGGGGGGGGGGACTGAGAGGAGAGGCTGTGCAGGGGATCCAGCACTGCTGGCTACAAGTGGTGGTCTGATCAGCTGCTGGGTGTCACTTGTCGACTAGAACTGGTGATCTGATCAGCTGCAGGGTGTCACTTGTCGACTCCAAGTGGTGGTCTGATCAGCTGCAGGGTGTCACTTGTCGACTCCAAGTGGTGGTCTGATCAGCTGCTGGGTGTCACTTGTCGACTCCAAGTGGTGGTCTGATCAGCTGCTGGGTGTCACTTGTCGACTCCAAGTGGTGGTCTGATCAGCTGCAGGGTGTCACTTGTCGACTCCACGTGGGGGTCTGATCAGCTGCAGGGTGCCACTTGCCG
>LQNS02000303.1:2100691-2140192 GCA_001587735.2 Parhyale hawaiensis
TATGCCGACAGCGCGCAAGCAACTTCCAGGAGTGCGCGTAGATTGGCCCACGCCAGCGCGCAAGTCGTCGCCTGTTGACCCAGCTGTTGGAATTTTGAGCTTTGTCTCAAAAATGAAAGCTGATAAGCAGTAGTGAACGCAGGACGAGGTTTCAGCTGTTGTGATGCTCAACTGTAGTGAACCGATGATGGAAAGTTCACTACAAACTTCTGTAGTGCACGTTATAGCCAGGGTACGTATAATATTTACGCACTGCTGTAGAAATAAATAAGGAACTAAACACTGAATTTAAGACTCGTAAGATGCGATAGAGAATTGCGTGTCTTTTTGGTATTTGAGGTAAAATAAACTATGTTAACGCATTGATCGAGTTGACGTCTGCTTCGGCATTTATAACCCCCCCCCTCGCCATCTCTTATTGCTGAATCCGTTGTATTGTGAAAGTCTTTATCAGATTGGCTGGTCCAGCACCTCTGGTGCTGTACGCATGGCACACGGGATACTTTTTTTATAATAGCGACCGGATTTGTCGCCTGTTGTCCACTAATTAAATGACGTAGGTACACGTTCTGGAGTCATTTTCTTTCTTGTCATTATATAATACTTTTTAAGGCATTTATATTGAGGACGAGTTTTTTATTCACTTCCAAATGCTTGAAATTTTACTTTCTTCAATAGATTGTGGACTAACAGTCGCAGGTACTTATTTTATTTTTTTTGTCACGTTGCTGACTGTGGTGTCCCAGCGTGACCTCACGGCTAAGTATGTAGTTTTGGGACTCGTCTAGTTGTGCAGAGCAACTTGGCAAAGGTGAGGAGGGTTAGTGGGAGGAGATTGACAATGTTAGAAAAATCAGTTTATTTCATTCATTTAAATGTATGACTTTCATGCGCGTGTATAGTTTTGGTAGAAACCGCTGCCGCACATGCGATTATTTCGTTTTTTTTTTTATCAAGCTTCCTAAAATTCATGTTCTAAATCCGTAGTTTATTTCTTTCACGATACATCCTCAGTTAATATCCTGTGATAATACACTTGTCAGGGGGGGGGATAGCGTTTCGCCTTGGAACATATACGAATTATATCCACTTTGAGTAATGATCAATAACTGTTTCCTTTTCAACTAACAGTTACACTTGAAAGTGTTCATTACACTTTATTTGATTGCCATCAACTCAACTTTTTAACCTTTAGATAAGTAGACACTGATGCCACCTGATTCTTAGATGTTGTTTGCTGCTCTGTATTTAACTAATCACTGAAGGGTAAGGGTGCATGGTGTCTGAACGGAAGGCAAAGTCTTGAACTTAATTGCAGCAGGAGCAAAATGATGCCACAAGTTTCCTTCATAGAAACGTTTAAATACGAAATGTCATTATATAAATTTGAACTCGAAAATAATATTTTCTTTAAGAAAAGCAGTAAACAAAGTGGGTAGTTTACAAAAGACAAACTGTCAATGGCTTAACGTTCAGTAGGCGCGATGTCAACAGGCAAGCTATCCGCAGGTTAATTAAGGGCACGTTCGGTAGGGTGCTCAAGTTAAACCTTGCAAGCTTGACTTCTCCGAAACAACAGGCAGGTGCTCTGGTTTCGACCTAATGAATTGAGTATTAGGCATTAACCCTTAATCGATTGTACTTAAAACTTCAGTGTACTCACTCTTGCTCCCTAAGATGAAGTTCTCGGCCAGCTGAACGTCATCCGGTTGCTTTTGACCCATGCAGTGCGGTTCAAAGTAGCAAATCCCAAAGCTTCTGTCTCAAGTTTCGGACAAGACAAGTCTCGAAGATCTAATTTCGGTGTCCAGTCGAACACGCCTTAGCTATCCGCAGACAGGGTGTCCAATAAACTTAGTATCCAACAGACAAATTCTCCTACTTCCGATACGGCGAACATTTCAACTTTATGTTGGCACGCTAACCATAAGCAAACTATGCCCACGATTCCACTTTGATAGCAGTGATCCCAGCCCCCAGCATTTGTAATGATGTCGCCCAGTCTCTGAATAGGGATCTGTCGCACTTTAGGGCATGGTGGTCGGCGAGGAGTATGAAACTGAATGCCAGTAAGACCAAGTCTATGATTCTCAGTTTAGCCACAATTAATGCCCGCACCCAGTCTATGCTCACTAGTTTCGCATATCGCTTCTGGAGTAATAGTTTGCTTGCAGGTGGTGAGACATCCTCTTTCAATCTTTATCAGGTAGTTGTAGCTTTTCCTAAAATTGATAAGTAGATTACACGAGCCTTCACAATACAATTTTAGAAAAATCTACGGTGGATATCATCCCAAATCAGTTCAGTTACAGTAAAATCTACGGACAACAATCACCTCTCTCCTTTATTTATGCTGAGGCCTGTAAGAGCGGCTACTTCCGAGCGATGACACCGGAAAAATACGATGGGACAAAGTAGACTGTCAATATGATTTATTTTAGTTTCACATAAAAAGATGAGAAGACATGGCTAAAAAAATGTAGCACCCAAACTTATGCAATGTGTTTACATATAACAAATGAACCTTACGGTTGTCCTTTCGCAGCAGAAACGCCAACGACTGAGCTATAACTTAATTACCATCTATAAGAAGCAGCATTGCAAATTCAACTCACAGTAACAGGGTCGACTCCTGACACTTTGGTAGCTTTTTACGGTGAAAAAAAGCAACAAAGCAACAGAATCAGAGAACAACTATAAATTACGACGTTTAATTGAGCAAGGCCCCCACATACGCTGGGTCCTACCAAAATTGGATCCAGTTATGGCGGCACTAATTACCTGTAAAGTTATTACGGTCAACATGATATAAGTGCTCATCCTTTGATTGCAATACAAGCGTATGCTTTTAATATTAGTTATGGTAAGTTAGCCGTATTAGCATGTGTAGGTCACCTTTGATACAACAAAAAATCCGGCAAAAATGTTGCTTCCTCAGATACGCTTTGATCGTCAATATTTATCGAATGGCGGTCAGTCTTTTCCCACACGTTTGTAATATTAGTATATAGACACGCATTATATACTGCACAATTAACATCACTCTCTACGCATACCGGTATATGTATGTTATTTATAAATGTATTTGTAAAAACTGCAGAAGCACTCTGATAGCGCATACCTCCGCCACGTAATGCAGTGTTACCGAAAATTGTAAATTGGTCCTGAAAGTAGAACATCTTTCTTATTATCACCAAAATTTGATCAATGTTCCTCTTGACAATAGTAACAGTAACTTCCTGAGTTATGCCGAACTAGTCAGTTCGGTCGGTGCTTCGTACCCTGGTCTGTTAAGGTTTGCAATTTATTGCCGGTATCGGCTTTCAGTCGCGTTAGCCTGCAGGTGTTTACGTCAGCTGTTAATGGCTTTTTGTTATATTTTCTTTAGCAGCGTTTCGGACTTCCCGGTGTTGCAAAGTGCTTCATTTGGGTTGTACTACCAGTCCGTGGCGGCCCGGGTGTGAAGTTTTAATAATAATAATAATAATAAAATTTTGTCATTTCTTTCCCTTGGCATTAACAACAGTTCCTGTAATTTTCGTGAAGATCCGCACGTAACTTTTTGAGTTATGGTCTGACAAATACTAAGACAAACATAAATGGATGAACCGATTATCAATCAAAACATAAACCGATGAACCAATCATCAAAACGTGGTCATTTGTGCCTTTTAATCTCTCTAACAATGCCTGATAATTTCATGAAGATCAGTCCATAACTTACTGAGCGGTGTTCTGACGAACAGAAAAATAAACAAAAAACAAATAAACAAAGCGACTGACAGATCATCACAATTATTTAGTCGGTTGCTCATTGTACGTTTCTCAACAATTCCTGCAAATTTCGCGAAGATCCGTTAATAGCTGTTTGAGTTACGTTACCAAGAAAATATAGGCAAACAAACAAACGGTTGGATGGACCTACACCAAAAGTTAATTATCTATTCCTCCTAGCATACTTAACAACCCTGTAAATTTCATAAGGTTATCTTCGTGATAGACGGGAAACAGGCAAAATCCACGAAAAACATAATCTACTTGGCAGAGGTAAAAATGCGTGCGTAATATCCACATACAATCTTTTTGTTCGTCTTCACGTATCCAGAATATAAGAAGCAGTACGAAAACGAGTTAAATAATCAGTTTTGTTTCTAAGAAGATGCGGCGCCACCAGCAAAACACAAGAACCCGCTACAAGCATCCACAACACCCGTTGCAGTGCTCTGTTTTAGGACACCCTTTGGGGGGGGGGGCACTTGCCTGCAGCTTGCATTATTTGCTCTTTAAACAATAGAAGCAGGAGCGGCGGGGGCAATGGGAACGCGCAGAGAAAGTCGGTGCGTAGTTCACGGTTCCAAGAAATTGGCAGATACGCGCTTGTCAGAGCGGCACGTGGAATATTTTTGTGAGAGCCACGTGCAGTCTTTATATTTTTCCATGATATATTAGACCTAATATTTCTGCGAGTGCGACTGACACTGTAAGTTAAATGCATAGGTATATGAAAACGATAATGATAAGGTTTTCTTTTGTTAAATTTGATATTACTACGATAGCAGGATACGATTTTTAAGGCATGATATCCCCATGGCAGGGAAATGAAATATTCCTATGACATTCGTACGAAATTTAAACCAAAGAATATTTCGATAGTAAAAAGAAAGTTACTCTACTAAAGAAACTATGAATAACGCAACAATGGAAAATCTTAGATAACCCGAATTATTTTACTGTAGATACCTATTGAAAAAAAAAGCACTGCGTATCCGAACAAAGACCAGTTCTTAGTATATTATTCCCTCATAAGATAAACTGTAGAATAAGTCTAATATCTAGAAAAGCACTCTGAGAGCGCATACCTCAGCCAAGCAAGGCAATATTAACGAAATATTCAATTCAGTCCTGACACCGGCATTTCCTTTTTATTATCATTAAAATTTGATAATTTGTGCCCCATGACATTAACAACAGTTGTAATTTTCTTGAAAATCCGTCCATAACTTTTTTGAGTTGTCTTCTGACAAACACTGAGACAAACATATAGTCCAACACACCGTCAAACGAACCGATATCACCGAAATTTTGCCATTTGTGTCTGTTAACATTTCTAACAAGTCTCGAAAATTTCAGTCAATAACTATTTCAGTTATGATCAGATAAACATAAAACAAACTTAGAGACAAACAAAGCCGGACTGACAGATAATCACAAAAATTGATCAGTTGCTTTTCATATCATTCCCAACAATTCCTGCAAGTTTCTTAAAGATTCGCCAATAATATTTTCAGGTACGATGGTAACCGACGCAGAGGCCATCAGAGACAAACTCCAATAAAAATACAACCCTCATTAACAGCGTGCTTCCGTTCTCAGCTCTAACACCTTGTATCGCTCGCCGGTTCGATGCCCGGCCTGGCACGCGAGCTCGTTGCAAATCTTGGTGTGCTGACTCGGCAGTTGTGTATGCATGCACGGCACCGTGGTGGAACTGCTTTCCTCAGAGATGAGGGAGGTGGGGGGTCTCAGGTCATTTGTTCCTTCCGTTAAATTGGCGCCATAGTTCTTGGTGACCCGAGGGCGACTGCGACTACACTTACTCATCTGGGGCCAGTGGGCCTATACCCGCAGCACAAACCAGTGCATGTGGGCGTCCCAGGTGAGGGTGTGGTCTAAGTTGACTTTACCTTTACCCTCCATAAGATGCCCATATTTATTTATTAATAATACGATAATAACAATACTACATATACTATCAAGCCAGTTGCCCACAGCTCGTTGAATTTGCATGCATTTCAGGGCAAAAGCAGAAACCAGGGTGTCTCTACAGCCAGTTTAGCAGAGATCTTCAGATCATTTCGACATAACGTCATCTCAAGAAATTTATAAGTGGCATCGTTTAGAGGCACTTAACATAACGAGAAGTTTTTGTAGCGTATTACCGAAGATGCCACAACTGTAAGTGCGTTTCGTACGCAAGAAATATTTCCAGATAGTAGAATGATGTGCGATTAATATCGAGCACTCCCCCCCCCCCAGAGCGAAAGTATTAGCAGAAAACCCACTAATTAATGTAACCAAATGAGGCAACACTTGGTTGTGAAGACAAAAAAAAATTCTTCGTTATTAGCTACATGCAGCGGACATAATTTGATCTTTTTGCACAAAAATAAACAAAGCTGCGATTGGGTTATAGGATTACATTAACAACAGACAGCTATTGGTGTTTACTCGATTTAGCATCAAGAACTATTTATATATAGTTTTGTCCCTCAACTAAAACTGATAGTACAGAAGCTCAATGTGCCCTACCTGCGCTGAAGAGCACGCGGCAGTTACCACACAATGACCTATTACTTCACGGGCATGGGGTTATGTACTTGATGCTGTAGGGCAACGGTGGGGGGGAGGGGGAGTTCGGCCTGCAATTTGTGAATGCACCTGGCCGGAGGATATTAGACACATCCTGTCCTTCGCTGATGAAAATCAGTAATGTAGGCCATTGATACATTGGTCAGATTCATTTATTAATAAATTTCCTAGATAGGATTGGATGATGGTAAATGGGCGAACGTAGAGGTTCACTGCCAGAAAGGGGACGTCTTGTATCTGTGCCCCACAGTACTCTCGAGAGTCGTTTTACTTAAAGCGTGACTGTTAGCAATAGAGAAGTGGAGAATTGATAAGTCTTGTGAAAGAGAGCGACGATCTGCAGCACAAAGCGCCGTGAAGCACCTAGGCTTACGCACTCACTTATAGTTTCAGAATGCATTTCAAAATGGAGTGTTTGTAGCATCCTAACTCATGTTTCTTACAGTACACACTGGATATTTCCCCTGCGTACGAGTAAATGTGTTTACGAACGACGAAGAAAAAAAAACAGATTAGCACTATAACAGTGAATATATACACGTTCCAAAACTTCCAATTGAATAAAAAACAATACTTATTGGGAAATCAATATTATGTTTTTGCTAGTTTTCTCCTCCATACTTTACAAGGAAATTCAGTATGATATTCCTGTATATTGCCAGAAGAAAGCTGCTTCAAAATTATTGCAACCAAATAATAATCAAGCAAGATTGCGAGCACTTCTCTGTTCCCAATAGAATTCGTACAATTTCTAGCGAAGACAAAACGACCACATCACTTGAATAAGAAGGATATTGTCCCCCAAGCGGCGGGTGGTCCTGCTCGTCCCCAAGTCACTGGAGCCAAGCACTTATATTGAGCGATGTCGGGACATGTCTCTGTCTCATCAGCCCACGCGTGTCAAAACAACGCCGGGGGACCTCCCCCCCCTGTCACTGACGCATAATTCTGTCCCAGCATGCGCACTGCTTACATCGAACTGTGCAAAGATGTCTGCACTGACACAGTCTCTTGCACTTTCTGTCGTGTAGCTGCACTTCAATATATTGAGGAAGTAATACTACATGACCCCGGGCGCTGAAAGCATCAACTATTGGAGCGATTTGCTCAAAGAAAGCACACTGTGACACACTACCGCCAGTACTGCTTATGTTCTTCAGTTCATGCCACTTTACTGTGGTAGGACGAGGAGACGACGCAACATGTCGCGTCTGTGGTCCGAAAGCAATCGTCTCCTTTAGTGAACTACGCAACGAATGATCGCTGCGACATTCGTATCGTCGGCATACATGCAGCTTGTGGCCACCATAAGCACATGATACTGTAAGCAGAACACTTGAGCTAGTTTTGAGACGCATCTTCTGCATTCACGACTTACTGCTCGGCAAAGGCTTGCAAAGATATATAAACACAAACTTTGATGTGCTTATAAAAAAGTTATAAGCGTCGGACGGTGGTGCTACAACGAAACATTGGTTATTCTACTGAGCTCCAAAATGAATGCATGGAGCACTTGCGACCTGAGGGAACCAAGTTTAAACTATCTCTAACATAATTCTAAGCCGACCCAGAAGCTAAAATGTCGAAACGCTTCTCGATGTGGCCAAAAGTTTCATCAGGTATGTAGCCAGCGGTACACGTATATACAGTAGGCATAATTAATAAGCATATCAATTACGACCATCAAATGAAGTCCTGTAATAACTTCGGTAAATTTATATTTTCTATCTTGGATGTAGCTTATCACACCTGTATTGGGCGTGAACACGACTTGTTAACTAGCACTTATTAGTTGTGGCAGATTTGGACTGGGATTTTTCGGCCACCTGAGCAGCTGCTTTACAGTTTTTGCGTATCTGGACGACCTAGCATTTTGCTGGGGCAGTGAGGCATAAGCACAATGCTGCTGTGACAACTAATAAGTCCGTCAGTGATGTTGCTAAAAAAATCATCACATACGAAGTGCAGCAAATCGTGTGCACCTTCTCGCTTCAACGTCCTTCCAATTGTAACATAAATAAAAAAAGTTGCTAAGCTGGTTTATCGTTCCTTACGGTTAACGAAATTTAACTTTTCCCTACCTTGATGACGTCACTTCACCCGTTAACGGACGTCGACATGACGAGCCATCAGTGGTGTTTCAGCTCATGTCCTGATCTCTAACAGGCTTTGTGTCTCAGTTTACAGCCGGGAGTTTACGTACAATTTTTGTCGAATTTAACTAATCTTACAGCGCTGTCCTGAATACAAATCGAAGTGCTTGATCATAGCACTAAAAGTTACAATTCAAGTCACTGCAGATTAAAATTCACTCAGAATTAGGATATGCAGTCGAAACTTCACCACTGATCGTGTCGCATTCGCAGTGCAAAACTTGCAAGGGCAGGTGAGATTTTAGCTCACTGGTCAGTTTAATACTACGCAATGTGAAGTCGTGCCACACGGTGACCGACCAAGTAACTCAATTCGCTTAGTTACCTTAGTTAGGGTAATCAATAGGCCAGAGTTGGACCCCAGCCGCGACAATTCCCGGAAATATAATGGCCTAAGGCAATTTCTAACGCGGCGTAAATATACTCTGGACTGGAGCAAATTATACGCTTGTACATCCTGGACGGGCAGCGCTGTCGTCGTTCGCGACGATTTGTGTGCGTGTTTGTGTACGCAGATCGTGCGCGAGTGAGCGGCATTCAAGTTGGTGTCCCGCGCTGCCGCTGTATCGCTGATTAAGTTAGGTTAGGTAAGGTTAGAGAGGTTAGATTGGGTTAAGTCTGGTTAGGTTAGGTTAGGTTAGAAAGTTAGGTAAGGAGATTAGGTTAGGTTAAGTAAGGGTAGGTTAGGCTAGGTTAGGTTAGCCTAGGTATTGTTTATTTTAGTGGTGGCGCACGCAGGAAAGCTTACTTGAACGCAAAATCGTCGTGAACGACGATAGTGCGGACGGGCAGGCGCTAATTCACCTTTGTAAAACAGTGGCTTCTGCATTACTCGACTATACGACAATACTGTATATACCTATTTTCTTTTCCATATATTGCCGGAGCAGCCGTCCATTGTGGCACTTGTACCAACCAGTCGAAGGTCGCCAGAGTGGCGGGCGTGACAAGAACTTCGCTACGAACGCGCCTGTCATCAGAACTAATTCGCTCGTTAGGACTTACGGGAGCTATTTTTATACGACGGGTCTGTGGAGCGAGACATTTGGCGACAGCAACTTTTGCCGTGAACAAAAATCAGTGAAGTGGAAATACAGAGCAAAATGCTCTTCGATCGATAAAATATAAAAAGTCCACTACAAAAAAAACGAAAAATTCTACGCTATCCCGAAATAAAACAAAGTTAATTGCCTTGTCATAAAGTGATTTAAAGCACCGAACTTGAGCATTCCAGGATTGACTTGTCCAAAACTTCAAGCAGGGGCTGTGGTTTTCCACGTGCTGAATTGAGTTTTAGGCATTGACCCTTAATCGGTTACCTTTGATACTTCTAGAATTTCAATGTTACTTCTCAAAACAAAGTTTTCAGCCGGTCCAACGTAATCGGGTTGCTTCTAACACATGGTCAGCACGAATCATAATTGTAAAGGCAAAGCTTGTGTCTGGAGTTTCAGGTAAGTCAAGCTTCGGAGGCTCCATTTCTGAGTTTCAGCAACAATCATTACTGATTTCTGTAAACTTTCTGTAAACCAGGCATTGCAGTTCAGTTGTATTATTAAAGCAGCGGGTAGACAAGAACAACCTAATCATGCCGACCTTTGACCGTTTATTGTAACGCTGGACCTGTAGCGTCGCCTGCGGCTCAAGGACAACCTTGTTAGCAAAATCACGGCTTTGGTGTAAGTTGAAGATAGAAATCTTCAGTATATGATGTTATTTAGCTTTTTGTTTGGGAATAACCTTATCATGGACACGTTCAATTGCCGAAATAAGCACTCGAAACTTGACTTGTCCGAAACTGGAGACAGGTGCGCTGGATTCTACGAGGTAAAAGGAGATTCAAGCATTGACCCTCATGCCGTTTTTTTTACCCTCGAAAACTTCCAAAAACTCTATCTTGTTCCGTAAAGTGGGGGTTCCAGCTGCTTCGGACGGACACTTATAACATACTTCAAAGTGGCAGTGCCAAAGCTTCTGACTGCAATTATATTTAATTGTTCTTCTCTTTTTTGCCAGTATAACATATGTGCAACTGTTCTAAAAGACAGTGATTAAAAAACGAGATTTGTTGACCGCAGCCGCGCAGTTACGTAACTGCGGTCTCTTGGTTTAGGAAAGAGTCTTGGTGATTATGACGTTTAGTTTAAGGGTATCAGGTTGGAAGCTTTTGTCTCAAGATTGAAAGACAAGGCCATTGAGGAAGAGACACAGAGTTCAGTATGGAGCTTTCTAAGTTATTTTTGTCTTCCTTCCCTGCTCGCCTTCAAGCAGTTAGTGACGTCAGTGTAGGGAATAATTAATTCTGAGATGGTGAATGTAATCCAACAACAAATTGCGTTACCTCTTAACACTTTCTTTTTCTTTTTCTATCATACTTTGTTTACTTTGAGAAAGGGTGGGAAAATATCATTGTTTGGCAGCCATCATTACCCGACAAAATATTAGTAACGGCAACAATCAACGATTGAAATTGATATAAGCTCTTTCATCAAGTCAAACAACCTGACATCAACAATCGGGTGACCGCATCGTCAAGAACAAAAACTCTATGGAGAACAACAGAGCGGAAGCACCCCACAATCGACCTTACATCAGGCTATTTAGCCTCATGCGGCAACCAATCAGCGTGTACCTCAACATTCGCTGACCGCTGAGCTAAGTGAATAGAAGCTCCTGTCAGAACACCTCTACTTTTCATCTGTTGGGGAACTATTATGCCTCAAACGGTGAGACACCGCATATTATCCATGTAAGTTTCAATTCATATTTAACTATATTGACAAAAATCCTCGCGAACTTGAAACCTTGATATATGTCTGCGTGTTTTTTTTTTCTGGTGCGAGGATAGGAGAACGAAGATGGGATGCTTTACGAAAGTGGAAGTAACTGTTCTCGTTGCTGACGTAATCTGGAGGTCGAGCTGCCAATATAGCCACAACAGAGTCACACCCATGATCAGAAGCAACTAATATGTAGATGCCACTGTAAATTCTAGCATCTCATAATTGACGGGCGTGGATACACTAGCACATGCTAGTCTGCAAGTAGCTCATTATTGACGGGCGTGGATGCACTAGCACATGTTAGTCTGTATACCTTCATACCTTGGACGATAAGCATTTACTGTACCGCATTTTTGCAGTACTACAAGGCTCACCCATTGCACTGTAGAAATAATTTATAGACTTCATGAATTCTAAGTATGTACTGCATTCTATTTAGTGCATGCTCCCGTCATAGGGGCCTACAGATGAAACATAAAATCCGTCAACTGGCTAAAGTAATCGCAAGGACCGAAAACGATGTCTTCGAACTTTGTCACTACGTCGGCGGGTAGCAGATGACGCGATAATAATAAATAGGCCTATACAGCTCATAGGTCTAACGAAGCACCAATGGACCCTCACCCAAAGAGGGCATATCCAACAAGCAGCGCGCCGTGATGACGCACGTAAATACAAAGTATCAAAGTTCGACTGCGCCCAAACGAGACAAAATTCGTCGCCAGCCTTGCAGATTTGGAAGGCCGGCAATTACGTTCATGTTAGGGCAGGAAGCTGCGGCGCATCACAGCCATAATGTACGAAGGTCAGCCGAGTTGGATCCAAATTAGGAGATCGTAGAGGCTCAACAGGTGCCCGCGGACAGTCCAGATAATTAGAGATCCCTAACATAACTTGATCTGCAGCTACTGCTTTAGGGAAGCGCATAAGAAACGCTCGTGCGTTGGTAGGTGATAAGATCCAACGATTTTGTGGACGGGATAATGATCACGTCGCTTATCAGAGCTCGTCGGAGTCTATTTGATGTGTCTAATGGTCTCATCATCGTTGGTAGCCCACTGAACATAAAAGTGGTAACAGGCATTATGTTTTAGAACTAGTGCGGATATAGGAAGAGAGATCAGGACAAAATTCTTCACCTAGCTGCTTTACTTAATAATAATAATATAATAATATTAATACTTAATAATAACTCAAGTAACGTTAGGTTGCAGCTAGCATACAGAAAGCGACCTCAGAACAAGGTTTAAACATGAGTTGTATGCATCTAAAATGCTGAGATGACAATTTAACTTTTACAAAAATTTCTCCATTGTTCAAAATACGATCTGGAAATCAAAATTGTAAAAATAGTTCAAACTATTTCCAAAGCTACAAAAAGTAACCAATAGGTTACCATAGTGTAGCGCAAATAAATAAAATTTGTAGAGCAACTGCAGCACAATAAGCAGTTTGCGGCATAAAGGTGCAGCTATATATGTAAGGCACGTGCATTGCACCTAACAAGGACTGCAGAGGAGCTTGCTTGGCGCCACAGCCGCCAGGTGGCGTGATGAGCTTTGGAGTGCAAGATGCAAATCGGGCGACGGTGATGGCTATTTGTCTCGCCTGCAGTCGGCTGACGTCGATGCTTCATTAACCGCTTTAGCATTCCTATGGAAACTCTGCATGTGCAAGAGTACCTATATATTTGTGTAATAAATATGTTGACTATCAACAATAAAACCTAACGTTTCGGGAGTATTTCCCACAGGCAGAGGAATAAATTTAAACCTATGAACTATGAATACAAATATCATTTTTTTCTTTATTTTAGTTATTGAGGGGAAGTCTAAAACATGAATGAACAAAGCTACTTGGAGGAGCTGGATGTCGGCGCCTGTACAGTCAGCGGATGTGGGACTTATTGTGAACTATATGTGAAGCGGTACAGCCGAGGTCATAATATTGAGGCTAAGTCTTGTGGTATGGATGTAGAGACCCTCTGAAGTTGTGAGCTCGATTGGATTAGAAAAGTTTATGATGGAGAAATCATTCTTGATGAAGGGATGGTTGTTTTGCACGTGATAAACCAGTTTGACTTGATACACCTAAATGTTGGTCAATACGAGCTTTGAAATGTTGCCCAGTGCTGTCGATGTACGAAGCATTGCAACCTTTGCATTGGAAACGGTAGCTAACACTTGACAAAAATGGTGAGGGAAGTTTGTCTGTAAATTTAAAATAGGACCCTATGGTAAATGTGTTTTTGTATGAAAATTTGAAGTTTATTTGTGGGTAAGCTTCAGAGAGGAATGCTTTCAAAGTGTTAACCTTACTAACGGAGGCTTTGTTGCAGTACGGAAGCGAGTGAAAGAAGTCTAATTTAGGGACGAAAGGTTTACTTATACCGGGATCGAACAGTTTGGCGAAGAACAATTTGCAATAGTGGTCAAGCAAATAGTGCGGATAACCGTTATTCATGAAAAAGGTTCGGAGAAAGTTAACTTCATTTGATAATGCAAGGTAAGGGGATAGCAAATTGCATGCCGAAATAGTAGAGTTTTTTTTAGTTGATTTTAAATTGATCGTAGCAATGACTGAAAAATTTATCCAGAGGCCTGAGAGCGTGGCTTTTCTGTAAACTCCAGTAGTCATTGTTGAGTCTTGATTAGTTTGTAAACATCTAGAAAAGCTAAAGACTTGCTTGATTGGTTTTCGGCAGTGAAGTTGATACTTAGATTTTTACTATTCAAATACGGTCTCGCAATTCATATGAATTACGTAAAGTATACTAACCAATTGTCAAAGGCTCAAACAATGGCACGATGAATTTTGCAATAGGGTAGGACGAGCTAATAAGCAGCTAAAATTGGTTGAAAGGGACACCAGCTTGATGTACCTTTGGAAGACCGGTCATGACTCTAGCGGAAGCACCTGAATTGTAAAGTGAACAATAAAAGGAATCAGTGATGATGGCTTCGTCTAACTTATTTCAGAAATCTATGAATTTTGTCGATGAATTTAAGCATAAGTTTGAAAGGATAGGTATGCGAGTCATGAACAGTGAATTTTGTTGTATCGGCCAGGATGGCATTCATTTTTTGGTTGTATTGATTTTTATCTAGAATAGCAACGCCTCCTCCCTTGTCGGGGCTGCATATATGACGACGAAAGTTTCCTTGTGGAAGTTGGATAATAGAGATAGAACAGACCAAGAAAAAATTGAAGAAAACACTTCATATTTACTGTACGAGGTGTAAATGCTATTACAAATTTCTTTGATAATGTTTTTTACTAGGGCAACTAAAAACGGCTATCCGCATCATTTGCTGAACCACTAGGTGCTGCAAACTGATCCTAGAAAAACTATTCAATCCCGTCATTTGTTAACCTTTCGCCCGTAAATTAGACTTTTTCCACTCGCTTCCGTACTACAACAAAGCCTCCGTTAGTAAGGTAAACACTTTGAAAACGTTCCTCACCGAAGCTTACCCACATATCAACTTCGAATTTTTATACAAAAACACATTTACCATAGGGTCCTATTTTAAATTTAAGGACAAACTGCCTTACTTTTAGCAGCATGATTGCACCATGCACTATGAAACAATTATAATAGAGTCCTGTAAGAAATTTGCAGCACAGTACATACAACTTTCCACGATAACCTTGTTAGGATATTTTTGGTGTACGTGTTCGGGTCAACTTTACGTTAAAACAAATTAATTTATTTATGCATGTGTTATATATATAAATAAACTACACGTGAACTAGAATGTATCTAACACTCAACTGACTCAAAACCCAAGGAACTACACGCTACAGAGGGAGGCGTTACAGTTGTCCTCCTACCCAAGTCCAACCTATCCTAGGCCATATCCTAAACTTCCCCAATCTTCTCGACTACTATTGGCTGAACTTCCCATGGGTACACGCGATCCTCAACCGTGTATGGTTGTAGTCTTCCTTGTTTCTCAAGTAACAACATGTTCACCCTGACCAATCCTAGTTCGTTTTCTTAATGAGCTGTCATTAATTTTCTCGACACTGCTCTTGAACCATATGCCTCGCCACAGCCGGCAAGTCATTAGAATTTTTGCTACGTTGTTTCTTAGCCCCGAGCGTGTACACAAACGTCAACGCTGCTATCAGATTTATGCTTTAACTACAACAGTCTTATCACCAGACACTTAGTCCTTTGCCTACAGCGCACACCACTTTTAGCGCGAATTTCTTTTCCCCATACCGTTCCAACGTCCGTGTTATTTCATCACAGGCAAATTGATAAAAACCTATCACTGCCAGACTGTAATGCTTCCTGATACATTCGCGTACAGCTTCTCAAATAGAGGCACTGGTCATACGTTGCTAAGCGATTTCGTCGTGCGTAGCTAAACGATTTCTGCTTTTTATTACCTCGGTCAGTTTTTTACAGCCGAGCGATTATTGGTGTCTACGCACCATGTGTAACAACCCAGCTATGCTCTGCTTTCCCGTACAGTTCTTAGAGAATCTGAAGTTGAAGTTTTGTTTAAATAAATATCTGTCGTTTATCAGTCATTCTGATTTTGTTATTACAAGTAGATTGTGTTCATACGAAATTTATGCAGATTTTGTTAATACGATTATCTTTAATTATATATTTATATATATATGATGCATAAATTCACACGATATATATATAAATAATTATGCATACATTTGTTTCATAACAACCTGACAGACACGCAGCACCAAACAGACGTTACCCGTAGGGAACGGACACACACACACCGCCACGGTAGCTGCATACTTCCGTTCGCAATTCACAGTCCTTGACTTCGCTGGTTCGATGCCAATCCAGGCACGCGAGCTCTTTGCTGGTCCAGGCACGCTGACTCGGCAGTTGCAGGCACTATGCATGCACTGCGCCGTGGTGGAACTTGCCTCCTCAGAGATGGAGGGGGGGGGGGGGGGGGGGGGGGGGTCATTTGAATCTTCCGTCAAATTTTGTGTCATAGTTCTGGATGACCCGTGGTCGACAGCAGCCGCACTTACTTATCCGGGGCCAATGGACCTGTACCCGCAGCACAAACCAGTGCATGTGGGTCTCCCAGGTGAGGGTGTGGTCTAAGTTGACTTTATCTTTACCTTTCGCTACATCGGGCAGCAACTCTACTTTATCGACAGCAAAGCATCTGCATCCGCTGCTTATTCCTTTCACTATTAGAGCTGTTAATCAATAAGAGCATTATTACTATCATCATCACAAGTAAACATCTTTCAGTTTTTTAGTTTACCTGAAACTATCATCAAAAGGACCCGACTGGAGAGCAAACGCAGAGCTGTATACAATGCAATACCTAATATCGTAGATAGGATATTAAAGAAACCATCGATTGCCACGACGAGTTAGCCTAAACGCAAAAGCTTCAAGTATCCGGAAATTTAGATAGTTGCGTTTTATGTGTCACGTGTGAGATAAACTTCAGGTGCGAACCGTAAATCAATTTCTTTGAGGCTTCGTAGAATTCAATCCCTCTACGTAAAATTCAGTTGTTAGTCGTCTCAAGCGTAATCGGGTTGCTTCTGACACCTGCAATACTGTTTATAGTGACAGAACCAACGCTCCTCGGTTATCGTCCGGACAAGTCCAGCATGTCGAACTTGACTTAACTTGTCGTTGCTGTGCCAGACGAAGCTAGGTACCTGAAATATGGAAACAACTGTTTCGGAAGAATTAATATTCACACAATTTGTCTGCTCGGTCCTACACGATAAGCTGCTCTTGATTCATTGAAATCGGCTTGTAAAGCCGGGTGCACACGAGGTTCGAAACAACGAACCGTTTCTCTCCATCCTTCCGATTACGTTGCTGTGGACACGGCTTTTGTTTGCCTTATAATACTTTGTTAAAATAGTTGCCTAACATCTGAGCTGCCACTACAGCTCCAGTCAATTGACAAGTTTCGAACAGCTTTTTTCATTCTGGGGTGAGTTTATATTCGCATCGCAACGTTCAAATACGTAAAACTGTGGTCACCACGGTTTCAGAAACTGTCTTTCCAAGAATGTGAAACGTTTAAAAGTTTCAATTTCCAAGTGGAGGAGGCCTAGGGGAACAGCTGGGCCTGAAATGAAGATGAAAAACAGAATAAGCCCTGGGAGTACGAGTGATAACGAGGTAGTAAAGTGGCTGTAGGCAAAAAAGGATGACCCGAAGGCCAAGGTTTAAATCAGTCTTTAAAACTCTCGTGCGACAGCAAAGCCTCTCGATCCATTATGAAAACTAGCAATACAAACAATAGTGACTATTGATCTACGCAGAGCGTACACCAATTATCAAATAGGTACATAAAAAGTCGCCGTACAAATCACACAGCTAAATTTACGAGCAGGTTAATTATGAACCATTTTAATGGCAAAAAAATGCTGACGTCTTATCCTGGCGCCCCCCCCCCCATCCCCCTCGACTTTCATATGGGAACAACGTGATGCCAGGATGTACAATTCGCATGCCGTTCTTGTCACCGTATCTATGATACCGAAATTAAATACATTTCAAAAAGACAAAATAATTGTTCATCACCACTTCCAGTTGTTCATGCAAACGCATATGTGGCCTCGGCATTAGATTTTTTATATATATATATATATATATATATTACTCTGACCGTCACAGGAATTTATGGCAGTTTCTGTCCCTCAGCTTGAGGAAAAACCAGCAAGTTCTACAAGTGCAGAGCGGCAGTATAGCGCTTGAGTTTGGCTACTTTTCCTGTTGGGATTAGAAGCATTTTGTGTGGCGTGGTGGAGTGACGACAGTGTCGGCCCTGTGAGAAACATAGAGTTTCACCAGAAATCTCAATGTAGGCCCTATTGTTTTGTGCAGTTTTCATTAATTAAATTTTAATTTTAATATCAGGGGCTCAATATATGTACTTTTGACTGAAACATACATAGCGCATATCGAATACTTGCAAGTATTTATACTGAACCTAAATAATTAAGCTGCATGAAACAAGTAACTTATACTGCGGACTACCTGCGATGGCAGAGCATAGTGATTTATGATGGCATATATGATACTTGGGTATGGCGGTGCATGACACGGGTTCAGTCTCACAGACGAACCAATTAGCGCACAAGTGAAGTTTCGCGGTACCGCGGTCCTGGCAGGAAACATGAGATAATAAATTTTTCTGCCCATACACGGTGTTTAAAACTTCTAAATTAACTGTGGCTTACCTAACTGTGCATTTTTTAAGGCAATTTTGTTCTAAATCCAAAGGTCTTACTTTATTGAAATTCAAATATGTGTAACTTTCAGTATCGTTGGGGTGGGAATTAATACTGCAAAGACAAACCTCAATATAATAGGCTTTCTTCAGAGACATAATTTGTTTAAAGTAGCAGCATAAAAACAGCATCGAACACTCATCCGTCAGTCATGGCGAGGATTGCAAAATAAGTGAAATTAACGTTTAAATGTTTTATGATGCATAAGGCGTCTGTTATTTAATTCAAGTAGGACAGTAGGACAGCAGCTCTGTGGTAGTATTCTAAGGTTGCACGTTACGAAATCGCTTAACAGTGGCAACGAATATTACCGTGAAATTTTCACCATAATTTTAATGTATAAAATCGATGGAGTGGTAACGAGTGTGTTCCTAATTTGGTATAGTACGACCCCATATTACTCCTGATCTCGACAAGCGCTCCACTACGCTCTTCAACCCGGTGTCTCATCTGTGAATCTTTTCGCCAGATCACGACGAGCTCTCTGCCATGCTCTATGACGGGTGTTAACTGATCTTTATATCTTGATACTCTTGATGGACAGTCGGAAAAGGTATCCAAACATTCTGGATGTGATTAAGAGATTAGAATTTTTAAGCGTCAAGATGCGCATTGCTCTAGCCAAGGTTCCCGTAAGCGCATTCCCGTGCCTGCTGGTGCTGGTGTGCGCCACCATCTTTCTGGCCATGTTCGTCATAGAGGTGAGTACTGTGTTTGTGATGAAGGTGAACGATGATATGAGATATCTGTCTGTTTTCCTTGCAGTCATTCACGGCAAACTATTTACTGGGACTCACACTTCATGCTGGTAGAACGCGATTGTGGTAAATCGAAAAATCTTCCTTTCAAAATATTGAAGTTTTGAGACTTGACCCTACTATAGAAGTCAAGATGCTTGACGTCTCAACCTGCCTTGTAGAGGGAAAACAATGGAGGTTATATTCATATACAGAGCAGCAAAGGACGGGCGATACCAGCTACGTACGTATCTGACTGCTCTGTAAATCACCATTCTCCCATATATGCCGTGTAATAGACCACACCATACATTGACTGGACACTGGCCCCTAAGGCAGATTTCGGTCCCGCAGTTGGGCCTGACAGCACGGCGCCGTAGACGCGTCTGTTATGTTCTTCCATTATTTTTTCATACTTCGTTTAGGCTACTTAACTAAATTCTTTTACATTGAGTAACTGGCAAACCTGAACATACTTATAAAAATTATATCGTAACAAATTCACAGAAATATTAAGGCATGATGTGTAATTACGTAAAGCAACTGTTTATGACATCCTTTGATATTTGCAGTGAACTTATTTCGCAATAGTTTGTGACATAAAGAGTCTCATTTTATAGAACAGAAGCATCTCAAAATTTATAGTATGTTCGATTTGCAATAAAATGCCAAATAAACATCTGATTTAAATGTTAATGAAATATATTTGGTATACGGGCTAAGTGAGATAATCAGAACAGACAGCACAGCTGGTAGGTGGGTTGGAGCAACTGCCAGATATACAGT
This sequence comes from Parhyale hawaiensis, assembly GCA_001587735.2. Classification (NCBI taxonomy): domain Eukaryota; kingdom Metazoa; phylum Arthropoda; class Malacostraca; order Amphipoda; family Hyalidae; genus Parhyale; species Parhyale hawaiensis. The sequence goes on from LQNS02000303.1 coordinate 2,120,779, forward strand.
GATTAAGCATGGCCAGCAGTGAAGCGGTGAAGCACTGGCCGCCAGGAAATGATCTAGCAGTGGAAGCAGTTAAGTGATCTAACTTTGGAAGCAATTAAGTGATCTTGCGTTGGAAGCAATGAAGAGATCTAGCATTGGAAGCAGTGAAGTGATCTAGCATTGGAAGCAGTGAAGGGATGTAGCATTGGAAGCAGTGAAGTGATTTAGCTTTGGAAACAGTGAAGTGATCTAGCATTGGAAGTAGTGAAGTGGGAAGCAGTGAAGTGATTTAGCTTTGGAAACAGTGAAGTGATCTAGCATTGGAAGTAGTGAAGTTATCTAGCATTGGAAGCAGTAAAGTGATCTAGCATTGGAAGCAATGAAGTGATCTAGCTTTGGAAACAGGGAAGTGATCTAGCATTGGACGCAGTGAAGTGATATAGCAGTAGCAGCAGTAGAGTGATTTAGCATTCTCGGCCGTGCAGTGATCTGAATGATGAAGTACTGGCCGCCATGAAGTGATATTGCATTAGCAACAGTGAAGTGATGTAACTTTGACAGCTGTTGAGTGATGTATCATTGGCCGCCCTGAGATGATGTAATGTAGGCCACTGTGAAGTGATTTAACTTCGGCATCCATGCTGTGTTTCAACCGAGGCAACTAAAAAGTGATGCAACATAGGAAACCGTGAAGTTATATAACGTAGGCAACCACAAAGTGGAGTAATATACCAAGGCAGTTATGTGAAATGATATTGTGAATCCCGATGTGCAGCTTTAAATGGTCCCAGTAATGAAGGGCTGCCAGCCATAAGACATCATTTACCAGCTGTCTAGGTATCTTTATCTCATAGTGAAATATGTATTTTTAGTTCATTGGTAGGTACCAATGTGATATTAATGAACTTTTAATTTATTTTTTCAACATTACTGGGCTTTCTTAACCTCACTTTTGTTGCGACTATTGGCATGAGGTCTACCGAAAGCTGAACATACATCAAAATCTGAGGTTATTACTTCAAATCATCATTACAAAAAACTCAATTGAATGTGATAGTAAAGTACATTACGTGTAGTATCTCTGAGCTAATTTTTCTATAAAAATTGTAATATTCCTAAAAATTGCGATGAATTTTCAATTTTTTTGGTGTCGCAATGTGGCACACAACAGGAACAAGAACTGGTATGCCTTAACGGACTGAAAACGGCGTAGAAAGCACTCTCAGGTTTTCTTAGGTCTCTCAGCTGAAGCTATAGCGGAATCACACGTCGACGGCTGCGCCCTCGGTCTTTTCAGGGTCTACCATAGACTGCTGCGTAAGGAGGGATCCCCACGCTAGCGAAAGCAGCAAGCCGCTAGGGTCTACAGTTACAGGCCGCTTAGCACAAGCCGGATCGGAACCGTCCGCAGAGCCATCACATTGCCCCGGCCCGACAGAGAAAGCCGATGCACACAAGCCGGACGGCCCGCGAGAGCTATACGGGACCGTACGCCCTCAGAGAATCCTCTCAGATGTATATCGCCCGCTGAAGATATATGATAGTGAATTTAGATTCCCTGCTCTGCAACGCATTTCTTATAGCATTACGAAGAAATTAATCTTTGTTTGAGGTCTCTGTGTTTATTAGAACTCATTTATAAACACGTAAATCGGCCTGCAGGCTCAATTGCGAAAGGCCTGATTTCAGTGCCCAATCAATGTATGGAGTGGTCTATGGTCGTGTTTATGTTTAATTAATAACTCAATGATCACTCAAAGTAGATTTAACAGCTGAGTTAGTTGATCGCAAAATTAGTGTACTACTTAACAAAAAAGTTTCCCAGAACCAGCAGATCGTACAGCAAGTAGATAACAGACAGAAATTGATGTATAAGTGATTATAGCAGATCACAACTTTTTTGAATTAGAGGACAAGTGGTAACAAGAACAATATTTATATCACCAGCGCAGTTACGCGAGGGGTGAATGGAAATTTTTGAGCTTCAAGCATGTATCTGTGAGGCACAGTGCGCCCTTGTGGTCCACTTCTATTTATTTTCTCGAGTACCAAATATTTTTTATTTATTTCAGCAGGTTCCTGCAACCCATGAGCTGCCCTACTAATTTCGAGAAAATGCATACCATTATCTGGAAACCTGGCACATTTTATCTTCCCACTCTCCACCCTATATATGCAGTGAACCTTAGTTGTAGTGTTGTTTCCCATAATTTACTTATGAAAAACTTTTTGAACACATCTTGTAAGCTAAGCTCACACTTTTGTCAAATTATGGTAGCCACAGCCCTTAGTTCCAAAGACTTTTAGGCCAGTTATGAGACAGTCAGTCTTCCATTGTAAAAAAAAAATGGCCCCATTACTGTTCTCACGCCCTAACATAATCGACCAAATGAATACAACAACCAGCGCGCCAGGGAACACCAGCAAGTCTACACACTAGGGCGAGCCGATTAACTAATAGAGCATCTTCTACGTCGCAGATAGAGCTCGCTACGAGCAAGGCAAGTCGTGCGATCCAAGAAAAAGATTCTGCAGCTGGTGCCGCAACGGCGATAAAACATGAGGTAAGGAAAGTACCATAGAATATATGTACGAAAAACGATTAAGGTCCACTTTCTGAGCATCGCACAGTTTGGACGTTACAATGAAAGAAAGAAAACCTCATATATGTCTCCCCGCAGGAAGGTTTTCATACAATAATACTATTACAATACTTGTTCAGTAAACTAGTGTAAAACGTTATCGGAATGAGCCTTACAGATTACGGAGCAAATTTATTGCACTATTCTACTTCACAATCTATATTTTGTACAACGCTCTATGTCTATGGTAGCAATAGGTTCACACATTGGTATATGGTGACTCAACTAACGCATGTTAATTTCAAATTCAGTTCAAATTCAAAAACAATTATTTCTCCCATAGGAAAGTATTCATATAATAATAGTTCTATTACAATACATGTGCAGTACACTAGTGTAAAATATATTTATTTAACATTTATCCCTCCACAGGCGGAAGGTGTTCTTGATTATATTACAGCTTACTGTAAAAAAGAAAGATACTTCAAAAATTTTCTCTTATATTCAAGCATTGCTGTTCAAGTGTCAGTTTAGGGTTAGTGAAGGTGATTTTGAGTATACTTCAATATATTAGGGTCGTACTTCATCATATAACATCACAAACACGATAAATGAAGACTAGAAAATAAATTCCCAATAATTAAGAGCAGAGACCCATGTAGATCTGCGATCCTTGTTTGGAAATATTACACTGGTCTAAAAGTTTTTGGTGTTTGAGGTATAGAAGTCATTCCTGAATCCACCAATGACCTTCATTTTGGCTAATCAGGTCTAGTTTTCATCTTATTGCAATTGACTATAATCACCAAGTGCTTACATCCACTCTCATATCCTTGTTCTTATACAGCAGAGACCGAGTAAACCTCTATGTTAAGAAAAAATGGCCGCCTCGAAGAGATATGGTTCCATGCCGTGCTGTTAATATATTGCAAAAACCTTTAGTTGAGTGAGTAACATCATTTTCCCTACGTAGCACATCAAACTGAGACTCATCAAACAATATGTCATTGCTCTTTATAGAAACGGAGAGAGTTTCAAGTAAATTTGTAGAGAAATTTAAAGCATGGATTTTGATGGCCCACAAATCTGGAAGCTAGTGAAGGACAGAAACTTCACATAAACGATGAGTGAAACTGAAGCATTAACTTTGCCAGCCTTTCTTAATGTGGTGAAAAATTTCTTTGGAAACCACAAAAGCGACAACTATAAAGACTACATATACCAACCTAATATCCACTTTTCGTGTGAGTATAATTAGTGCCAATATGAGCATCAAAAGGCACTTTCTTCTCAGTCACCCTGATAGCTTTCCTTAAAATTTAGGAGATGCTAACCGTGAGCGAGGTGAACAATTTCATCAGGCTATAGAGGATATGGAAACTCGGTACTTAGGACGCTGGGACTCTATAATGATGACCGAGTACTGGTACTGCTGGTGTTTAAAACGAGATTTACCAGCTGCTCAGGAAACTCGGTACTTAGGACGCTGGGACTCTATGACGATGACCGAGTACTGGTACTGCTGGTGTTTAAAACGAGATTTACCAGCTGCTCAACATTCACGACGTTCTATGAAACGCAAATTCAGCCCGTAATATTCCTGAAAGAAAAGCTTCTGTTTTTCAGTTCTATTTGTGCCCTCTTCCGTGTAATAGCTTCTTCACTACGTCCCAGATTTGATATCACGCGTGAAGAAAATACTTTGCTAAATAATCGGTCTCGTTTAATTTCAAACTTTGTCATACATCAATTCCCCTATATTTTTCTAAGATATTTTTATGGAGGTTTTAAGGGAATTTTCATCATCCAACATAGTAAACGGGACCGGATAGGAGACAACTGATGTCAGTTTTGAATTCATCAGACAAAATCGCAGAAGAACCTGTTGAAATATTTCAAACACCTGACAAAAGTTTTAGTTTTGCTGACCAGTGTTATAAAAAAGCTAATTCGTACGCGAAATTGGTCATCAAATATGAGTTAATATGTTAACTGTCACATGCGCCACCGGTGGCGCTTCTTTTGAATCGTCAGCTGCAGCACAAAATTATACAGTGTGCACGTTTCACAGTCTGTGGCCTTTTATACTGCCGATAGTTCTCTGTGGCCATTTTAAGCTGACTTCTCACTTCCGCTCCATCTACATCTTTAACTTCCGCATATCAGAGGCTATCGATCATGCTTGCGTGCATTCATGATTATCTCTTTGGCTGAGATTCTTCTCCCCTTCTTTTTTTTCTTTTTTGCCTTCCATTTTTTCTCCTCTCGTTTCCCCAGTCCATAATGGCAATAGCTCAGAGAGGGCTGGGGCGTAAGTTCTTTGGGAATGGGCCTCTTGGTTCGTCTACGGCCGCCTATCTAATCTTATCTATTGATTTTTGTTCTTGAAATATCCGGCAAAATTTAGGACGCAGTTGTTTCAGATGAGCATTGCAGGTACTGGTGAGGATGAAGGGGCCTCTAAAGAGTGACGACCCAGCGCTCATTAAGCTCATCAAACAAGACTACCTCGTCCCCCCCGCAACAGGCCCCTACAAGCTGCACCACACGCACCCGATGATGAACTACAAGCGTGTGTATGTCACTTGGCTCTGGGTCGAAGCCATTCTAAAGGACATGTACCCTGATAAAAAAGGAGGCTTCTTCATTGAGGCAGGGGCATTGGACGGCGAATACATGTCCAATACTTTACGCCTTGAGATGGAACAAAACTGGACTGGTTTGTTGGTAGAACCAGACTACGATAACTACAAGCATCTCTTCAAAACGAACAGGAAGTCCTGGTTCAGTCCCACCTGCCTGTCAACCCACGATTACCCCGAAACTGTGGTGCTTAACAAGATGAGAAATACAGATAACGCCATCGATTGGCTAGCCAGAGCCACTACTTTCATCACCTCGGTACGTAGCCTTACAGCTCATGCAAGTATATAAAGTTTTTATATTATTACGGGTCCATGACCCAAGACCAGGGCTGCCAAAGCTTGTGTTTCTTTCCCCGAGATCTTGGGTTTTATCATAATGTCTTGGGTTCGATTGTGGTAACCTTGGTTTCATATCTTCCATATCGTGGTACAAATATGACTCATGAGCTTCTCAAACATACTGAGTTAGTAATGAAGCATATATTTTGTAAGCTTGTAGATGCAGTTTTACAATCTTTATTTTTGGTGTCACATCTTGGGTTTTTTCACTATGTAATTTTGGGTCTTTCCAAAAATCCCATGCATCGGCAGTGAACTGTTTGTCTTCATGTCTAAAGGATTTTCAAACGATATAGCGTTAAAATAGAAGCAGTTGTATTTGAGACAAACTCCCTGTAAAATACTGTTAGTGAACAAGTTTTAAATACCAAAACATACAAATACTGGTACATACCTTCAGCGATAATTAGAAATCTCAGTTATAACTCTAAGCGAAGACTATTCCATACTCTTTATAAACTCTACGTTCTAAGTAATGCAATTGGTAATTCTGAAGACCTATGGATTATAAGCTGACTGACATGTGTTGAACCCGGCTCACATGCATGCATTACTTCTACCTACCGAAGTACACAGGGTTCGCCTATGGCGTACCCAAGCTTCTCTCTTGGCACTACAATCGTGTATTTGTTGTGCGCGATCGATTAATCGCGCTGCGCAATCGGTGGATCGTTCAAATTTTAAAATTAAAAAAAAAAAAGTCCTTGCCTCCCCTAACCTACCCGACATTAAACCCGAATATACCGTAGTCCAACTTACCCGAAATTACTGCCTAATACCTGGCTCTTTTAGGAGGTGGTAAGATTCAACATTTAAGAGAAAAAATAATTATAACAGAAACCTACAACATCCACCGATTGCGCAGCGCGATCGATCGATCGCGCAAATCCACCAAACGCGCACAATATATTCACCTACATGCGGTTCTGGTTGAATTGCCACTCACAAGATGTTTGCACGCAGCTTCTTAAAATTATGTACAGCACATACTCACGGTACTTGAGGCCAAATGCCAACAGTATTTTTTACGTTTAAACCCCTGAAAGTTATTATTTTGAATATTCACTTGATTACTTAATTTACTATACGGTTCTTCTTCGTTGTAAATTTCTGACCGTAGCTCTAGTACTGAAACGCCCAGCAATGCGGGCCTGAGCTAGGAAACTAACATCTCACTCCTAGACTCTACACACTGGATGAGAGTATAGGCTCACCTAAATATCTGACTGTGCTTTCTATTTCACTCTCGTTCCTCTGCAGGGAGATGAGAGGAAACCATTTTACGAGAACGCAGAAAGTATCAGACTTTACGGGGAGGCTCAGTGCGTACCCACGCGATCCCTGCTGCTGGCCATGAACGTCTCCCACGTGGACTTCTTCAGTCTGGACATCGAAATGACAGAGGAAGCCGTACTGGAATATTTTCCCTTCGACTCTCTCACAGTAGACGTCTGGGTTATAGAGCACAGGATCATGTACGTCAATGAGACTTCGCAACCAATACACGCACAGAACTATACACTTGCAGAAATGAAGCGTATGGGATTTTCAAAGGAAGATATCGCTCACAGAGAAGTACTAATCGCTAATTTTGAAGATAAAAAGTTTATTCAATTCATGATTAATAAAGGGTACTATTACTTTGACAGCACGTGCGTTCATGTTGGTGATTATATGTTTATTAGGAAAGAGAGCGAAATTTATAAACAAATGAAGGTTCCCGAGAGTGCCGAAAACCGAACGAGCGTTTGCGCAAACAAACGAGTGTTTACGAACAGTATGCCATCTTTTGTAGAATCCTGGGTTCGTGATCCTCATCACTACCCTGGTCTTGTGTATAAGGAATTGAGAGACTGAGCTCAAGTTCGGGTCTTCATTTACTTTTCATCTTCCTAAGAGCACATTTGGAGTAATTGGAGTATCATTTTTTTGTACAATAATCTACTTCAGTAAACGTTTGGGGTCCCACAACCTACACTAGTATCAGATTTAGGGAACATTTGGGAGCCCTTATGTAGAGTATCTAGAGCTCCAAACTTAATACAAAGAGTTTAACGTTACAATGAGAAGTTACCATGATATATTAACTTAAAAATTTACCTACTGTGCAACTATTTTTGTTTCCATGCTGGACGCCCCCAAAAAAGTAAAAATAATTTTAAAGTAGAGCAAGCGAGGACTTTAGCTAGAAGCCGCGCGGAATCCTGCTCGTTAATTACGGTACAGAAAATTAAGGCCTTCAGAGCAACGCACATGGAAGCCCTGGTAGTTCGTGGCAACATTACACTCTAACAGAAAATATCAGAATGATGTAAATCTGATTTTAGTGCACCAAGTGTCAACATTTAGCTACATGCCATTGTAGGGCGGTCTGCTGTATGCCAGCATATGTGTGATGGTGGCGTAAGTTTAACACTGCGTGTAAGTAAAACAAAGTTATAGTAATTGTCATCGCTATAGAATAACCTCGCGCAAAGTGAAACTTTGGAAAAATTCATTTTTTTGTCACATTTTCAGAAGATTCATAATGTTTCCGCATGCTTTGTAATCCCAACTTCATAGCATACCTTTTGCTTCTGATGATTGACGCTTTTCCCTGCACTCGATCCGCAGAAAAAGAAACTTCAACAGTAAATGTCCTGTTGTGTCCATCAAATGCCAATACAAGCATTAGGTGCAGAGGCTTGAGGTTCATCGAAGCACTTGACTCAGACACACAGTTAATGGCTTCAAAATACCCATTATATGTAACTAACATAATGGCACAGGAAGTAACCACTCAAAAAAAGAGCGGCACCTTCGCGACCGCCTGATATATACTTAACCACAAGTGTATTCACCGTAAAAAATTATGGCAAGGCATATCCAATGGCCCTCATTATTTGTTTAAAAGCCACAAGGCTGCATGATCTTCGCACGTTAATATATAACTATAAGAGAATGCAGCCTGTTCAACATAGGGTGACTATGTCCCAGAAATTGTCGCTTCACAAGATATTGCCGTGCTACAAAAACGTAAGATAAATTTAAATGATGTCTTTTGAGTGGTTAGTACAAATAAACCTAGTACGGCAGCAATATTAAGATCAAGCTCATTCATTAAAATAGAAGCCCTGCAATGCCGCTAGTCAGAACGCAAAGATAGCAAGGGCCACAGCACTGAAAACTTAGCTTGTTCCACCTTACGATTTCCCTCCCCAAACTGTTAAATTTTTTAGACAACCAAGTTCTGCTTCAAAGACCAACAATACCATACTAACTGTGTAGGGAGAGCGGTATGTATGATTAAAGTAACTATAGGAAACCCAGTCTAAAAGACTGGAATAGTTGTATAAAATTTGTGTGTATGACGAGCTGTACAGTAAGGAATCCTGTGTGTACGGCCAGAGTCAGTGCATAAGGAACCGGTGTGTGTGATGAATAACTGTAGAGAAACCGATGAACATAACTGGACTGACTGCAATAGGAAACCGATGTATATGACCGAGGAAACTAGAGAATTGGCTTTTGACAATTGAATGGTTATTATCGGTTGAGATCTTAAGAAGCAACGGACAAGGCTACTGTGTTTCTATCATTGCACGTACGTGCTGAAAACTTGGCAAACCAACTAAAGTTTTTGAAGCGGTGTTTTCAAAAGCAACCAAGTGGGTTGGTAAATTATTCTTGGGCAAACATATATATATACACTTAGCAGGAAGCGCTTAATCCAAGAACGCTGACCACGAGTAACGGTGTGCCCTATACCTAAGCTATAGCTAACGATAGGAACCTATGGTTTGTAGTCTACTGCTGAGGCGCTATAGTCTTGTAGGTCTGTAGCATATCACCTGTGCTCTAATGTTTGTTCTTATCAAAGGAAGTGTGCTATAACTCGCCAAACACCTTAGCTAGCCTTTAAATATATTAGCTCTATCTACTGAGCTGAAGCAAATTTGGATGTTATTACAGGCATATTTATCTGTCGATATCTTATTGTAAATAAAGAACCTAACATTGTACAGATTTCACGAATGATGACAATTTTTATTGAAACCTATACCTACGATAAACAAATTATTAATTTTAATAAGGACAGACATAAATCAAAATAGGACATGATGGCAACAACTTTTTTATTAGACGCAAAAGTGGTTACACGAAGGAGGTAAAGCAGTAGAGTGTTACCTCAGTGAGGCTGAAAGTTTTGCCACGTGTAATGCGAACTACGATATCATAAAATACTGAAAGCTCAGTTCTCTGGCTGTATAAATTTCTTTTTCTGAGGGAAAACACAAAGTATACTTCCTTGTTGTGGCCGCAGGCATCGGCATTTTCCCCATTTCATGAATATATCGCCAACTTTCCTGATCCGACGGGTAGACTCAATGAGGTTGATGCCAAAGGAATTTTCTACAATAGGCGACAATCCGCCATGCGAAGGTCTTGTTTCCGTCTAGATTCATGATATCCAATCCCATAGTTTTATATCAATCGTGATTTTTTCATTTTTGTCGTGTGCACATATACATAGATGGATATATAACAGTTCACACAGTTTAGGGTAGTGATCTATGGCAAATTTTTTCCCTATGGAGTATTATATTTATAGTGACATAGTGAGCATAGAGAACCGGGGATGGAAGCTTCATGTATTTCTTTTCGGATGTTTGCAGACCTTAGGCAGTGTTCACACGTCCCTCAACGTAACGCGTCAGTCAAACAGATGGAGGCGGCGCATTGATTTGATGAAAGCAGCAACAGCAAATCAGGGGAAGTGAACGTTCGTTTCTCAAAGCGGCGCGTCATTCAAGTTTAGTAAACACAACCTATGAATGCTTAATTTATCCTCTATAGCGTTTTCAAATCATGAACAAGTCGAAAAAAATGCTATTTTACCACCACTGCACATATCAACATCAATGTTTTCCTGTTTAACGCAAGAAAACTTGTTAAGCTGAAAATGTTGCACTAAGAACACAGACGCCATCTTGGATTCGATAAGGAAACGTATTTCTACGTGCTGGTTTCACTATTATGGGTTCATCAGGCTAAAGACATTTTGAAAATAGATTGTTCCTATCAAATTCAGGCTATAAGATTATAAGACACGAATGTGACTTCAAACCAACGCGAAATGTAAGCGAAAATGTATAGAAAGGATATCATAGCTGAACGCGCGGCGTCCGTTATTTGAATGAAAGTTGGTTGTACTTGTGGACTTGTGTTCATTTTCGGGAGTGAACGCGTTACCATGATGGACGTGTGAACTGACCCTAAGGATTCAATATCAGTAAGCACCAAAAGTTGTAATATTTCTACAACTGCCTTGAATTAGTCAACTGCTGGTATTACGTGGAAAAGTACAGCATCCAAGCTTGAAGCAGAGTTTGTAGGGACGAATGCGAATACAATAAAACGCTCCGTGTATTTATTTACTTCATTTCCGCTTCTTAATGAAATAGATATGCGGAAAAGAGGCCAGGTTGCAGATTTTGTAACTAAGTTGCATTTTCATAGAGATCGATGACCAGGTTGCCGAAGATGGCGAAAGTGGGATCGTTATCCCTTATATATCTGAATGCATTTCTTGCTTGAAACAATTCCTTACATATTAACAGTCAAGATATTTGCAGCTTCTCTCATCGCGGCCTCGGAATCTGATTCTGATGTCATCACTTTATCAGCGATGGGAAAGTTCAAAAATTGAGGCTCAAATTTCCATATTTACTAATCTGCTCGTCAATTAGAAACTTATGTGCATTGTTTGAAGACATGCATACCATTCGTTGTGATATCTACCCAATTCATGTGGAATTATGACACCTACTGAAGATTGCACTGGCCATATTACACTGTTCTTTGCTATTAATTATTAAACGAATAGTCAGATCACTATGTTATTTCAAAACAAAGCCTTTTACATTCCTACCTAATTTATGGCCCACATAGCATATTGCTATATGTGTTTACAGAGGAGTTTACTCGTCCTTATATTAAGCTAAAGCCAGGAAGACGCGTCTGCGCGTTCGGACGATGCGGCCAGGGGCTTGTTACGACCAGGAATTCGGTGTCCCCTGTGTTACACCTGCCTCCAATGCGACACATATCGGGTGACACCGACGACAACCCTAAAAAGTTGTAGGGTTATTAGCTAGGTAACACTGCCCTTGTTTGCAAACCCTGACATTGACACTTAACAATTGGTATTAAAAACATGCAGAACTGCCATAAAATGTTTAAAATCCTGCATTTGAAGCAATTGCGCATATTTTCAAATTCTTAACCTAAAGTACAGCCATAATAAGGCTGCGCCAGACATGTGTAGGTGCGAGTTTTCTGCAAATTCCGCAACGCTTCTTGGGGGCGCTGAGATCGCACGTCACATTCAACGCTACACGGGGTGACGCCGCGGTGTTACCCTCACAGTGTTACCCGGCATCACCCCGTGCAGAGGTAAATGTGACGTGCAATCGCAGTGCCCCAAAGAAGTGTAGAATTTACAGAAAACTCGTAGCCGTACCTAAACATTCCTGGTGGAGCCTTATTATGGCTGTACAGAAAGTCCTCGTCCTAGGCCACAGATCCGTTCCGCATCAAGTGGCCCTGAACAAGGAACTTGTACTCAACAAAACCTCACGACGCGTGTTGCGATCATACTGCCGGTGTCACGTATGTTATCCCACATACAGTGCGACTCAAGTTGGGTAACACCGACGACAACTTCAACATGAAGGACAAGCCCGATTGGGTGCTAAAATTCAACCTTCGAGGCATGACTTGTTTGAAACTTCAGACGCGAGCATTGGCTTTGTTTATGTGAATCATGTTGCAAGAGTTAGAAGCAACGCGATTACGTTGAGGGAGCTAAAAACTCCCTTTTGCAAGCCAAGATTGAATTCCTGGAAGTCTGAAATGTTATCGATTAAGGATCAATGCCTGTAACTCAGCTGAATGAACCTAATCCAGCTCACCTGCGTAAAGTTTCGGATGAGTTAAGTTTAACTTCAGCGTCCAATCGAACGTACCCTTCTAGAGCTATGAGCAGGGTAAAAGCACCTCTGTCTACAAACATTGCCTTTGTTTGCAAGCAGTGTGATCAATTGATATACGAAAATAAAGAGTATAGCTATCCCATGGTTGATGTATGTTTGCTCTCTTGCAGATTTTGCACATTTTATCCAGAAAAAAAAAACAGCCGAGTTAATGCTCCACCTGCAATGTTAAAGAGTGAGGTTTCTGCTTATTCAGCTAGTATTGCATCGTAATTATTCCATATTTTTGAGCGAAACGGTGTTACACCGGAGCTCGTAGCACGACCATCTAGCCTCTCACTAAAACCCACCTCAATGCCTATATTCGTTTTCTCTGATTATGAAAGAAAACGAGCAGTTTGATGGAGTACCACCATATTTTTATTGATTATGAAATATTAAATCGGAAAAAAAGTTTTTAAATGATAGTAAAAGTTGCATATCATCGCAGACAGTGTTTAATTTACGTTAACTTAATGAACACAGATAAAGGGTACGCGTGGCCGTAGTACGCCTTTTGGAAGTTGGCACCAGTGCTGTAAGAAAAATGACCCAATTCAAAACCAATGTCGCCTTGTAGCTAAATCAAATACATGCAACTAAGAATTTTAGGGTTAAATTGAAACCTTCATAAAACAAGTCCGGTCTATAACGAGGACTTCCTGTATTTTAGGATAAAAAGTTGAAGAAATACGCAGAGGTGCTTCAAATGCAGGATTTTAGGCAATATCATGGTCGTCATACATTTCTTAATATCAATAATCAAAGTCGATATTTGTCAATCAAGGCAGTGTTACCCAGTTCATAACCCTACAGTTTTGGAGGGTAGTCGTCGGTGTCACCCAATCTGTGACGCATTGGAGGCCGGTGTAGCACAGCAGCATTAGCGACACCGAAGGCCTGATTGCAACACGTCCCTGGACGCGACTTCCTGGCTTCAGCAGAATATAGGCTTCATTTACACCAGTAAATTCCTCTGTAAACATATGTAGCAATACGGTATGTAGCTTCTGGAGTCCTATTTTATAACTTTTTTCACTCAGGTCACGACGTATAACTTCGGCAGATCGTCAACGAAGCGCTCTGGAGAGGGTGATTATTCACGGGCAGTAGACAACTATTTCTTCTAGCATCCTGTCTTTCACTTCTTCATCTACAACAGTATTATTCCCGTCCAAAGGGGGGTCGCTGAAGCAGATCTTGCTATTTCATGTATTTCTGTGTCCATTACCATGTGCTCCTTCAGCTCCATACCACGTATCCCTCACACTGTCGTTCTCTGAAGGTGCGAATTTTGTTACATAACCTAAAATTTCCAAATTTCAGTGAAACAGATATTAAAGTGTGCAAGACCGTATCTTGGCTACGGAGCGCTGACATGCATACAAGCTGGCTGGAGTTACATTCAAGTTTTTGCAGTATTATACTCAAGATTTTTTTTCTGCCTCTCACTATTGAAGACGTGGGCCTAACCGAGAAGGAAGATAGGAAACGTATAAGTAGTAGCTACGAGACTAATACAGTCTCAAGACCGAAGACGAGCTACGAATGCAAGGAGAGAGATGAATCGTCTATGTGATACAAGAAAGACTTGAAGCAGAAAGGTTGCAGAAGTGAATGAGAGCTGCTGATAAGCGTGAGCAGGAAAATGAGGAAACGGCAAGTCAGAGAAAAAAATCCTTAAGGTTGAAAGCATGGCCAAGGATCAATGAAAAATGTGAAGCAAGTCAGAAAAGAGAAGATTCCGCAACGGCCTATGTCCTGGGCCATTACGACGGCCCAGACGCCAAAAATGACGGCAAAAATTTTGTGATTGAGCTTTTTATTGTTCCGCTTCCTATTACAGGTCTCATCCCTTTAGGCCTGATCTTCCATTAGCGAAACGTAAGCTGCACAACCATGAGTTTTGTCATAGCAAAATATCCCCCCCCGCAAGATAAAGAGTGAATATCAGCTTGGAATTCATTAAACGTTAAGCTGCACTAAGAAAAATATAGTTCAGTCAAAAGAATTCACTGGAAATGCCCAGGGCTCACCGTATTGTGGATACCAACTTATTGTTGAACCTCCAGCGTCGAACTCAGGCTGCGATGTAAATTCAATATAAAAAGGCGTCTGCTCAGCGTAAAGATTCAACTACTACGATATCATTCAGCAATGAAAGCAGGGACCCAGAGGCTGGGGATCCAGAACCCGGGATCCAGAGGCCGGAGATCCAGAGCTATATTTATCACCGGTATCCCAAGCGCTGAAATTGTATGGTATCTCAACTTGTTTTTCAGTACATGAATTTTCTCCTATTAAGCTCTTAACTGCGTGACGGAGAGACGGACCAACATTGGAGCAAGGGAGGGAGCAAGCAAGCGACTAACAACTGTGTTTTATTATATAGTGGAAAATAAAAATTTTTGCTAGAATTTTTTCACGCGCAGGTCTACAAGTTATTATAGAAGATGGAACATTATTCTTTATCTGGAATACATCATTTCAGTTTGGTATTCTGATAGACTTTTTATTTTTCCAGTCGGAAACTTCAGCAAATTTTAATGAAATGCCAGCATGGCAATGCCAAAATGCTTCCGAAGATCAAAAGAACCTCTCGTTCGAGTACAGTTATAGTAGTTGTGAGCATCATATCTACGGTGAGTATTTTCTTCTGTTCACTTAGAAATAAGAGATATAGCAAAGCGGAAATTGTAGAGAATACCGAATAAACAAACCAGTTCAAATTAACTATAAAAATCATGCTAATTATCAACAACTTGCTCATTAGGAATCACCAGTCCGCTTTACAACTGTTTGAGAAAGATACATCCTGTAAATGACTTAGTTCATTTTTAAATTTGATCACTTCTCTTAGACCCACAGTAGCAGCCGACTATAGGGTCTGACTTTGACTCTCAAGGCCACAGGTTAGAGCCTCGTTCCCAGCTGGGCAACTTCTTTGCGGCGTTTGACATGATGAGTCAGCATCCGGTCTGCGTACTGCTGTGGGTTGAGGGGAGGGGGGGGGGGGTCGCAGATACTGTTGCATGGAATCTTCCACCACTGCGGTGCCATAGCTCTGTGGTCGACTGCAGCCGTATACTTCTCTGGGGCCAGTTGATCTATATCTGCAGCACAAACCAGTGCATGCGCGTTTCCCAGTTGGGGGTACGGTCAAGTTGATTTTACTGTTACCTTTATTGCTGTCATTTTACTTAGAAATTTCGGTCATCTACGTCTCTTTGCACTTAATATTTTAATTATTATTCATATAAAATGAGTAGATGCTTATTTCTATTTTCCAAAGTTAATATTGGTTAATAAATAACTGTTGCGCTACAGGTGTACGTGCTGAAGATGAACAAAGAACACCAACTTGGCGTAGTTAACATGGGTCAAGAGAATAAAGGAACGCCTCCACTTGAAAAAGTAAGTCCTCCTGGGCGCTTTTGTTTACGTCTGCAACGCTTTGTTTTACTCGTCTCTCTTTTGTATGAATTGTGCTATGCTTGCCGTGTTGCTGATACACGTGCAGTAACGTACGTAAGTTACCTGACACGGTCGGTAAAGCGGATAGTTTGTATTATCCGCAGTAGTTGGATATTGGAGTGCTGCACTCGCTAACGCTGATACCGTGGATCCCGACTCTGTGCCAAACGGGTGAAATCTTGCTGTACTTGGTTCAACTGACGTGACGCTTCCGTCGTTCAGATGCTAGAGCAGAGATACTGCCCTTAGCAAAAATATGGCATATTCGGGGTCACAATTGTCGCATTAGCCTTCAGTGTATGATGTCATAGCTCAGACAATCTGTGGTCGACTGTTACCGTGCACTTCTCTGAGGTGAGCGAGCATTTATCTGCTGCACGAACTAGTGCACGTGGATTACCAAGTTGGGGTGTGCGTCAAGTTGACTTTGCATTCTACCCTTACGAACAGATGCCGCCTTCTTTTCGTACACTTGGCTTGAAATAATTGAAAATAGTACCTTTAACTTGTTCGCATCATCAGTCCTGAGCATTCGAATTGCCCCTTGGAATCGAGCCTGGCTTGAATCGCAAAAATCAATTACACTTGAAACCCCTAATCAGTCAAGCTTTGTTTGAAATTATTAACAAATACTGGGAACTTTTTAAAGTAGTGGGACTTGCAGCGACAAGTTTTGAGATCAATTTCCACTGATCACTTTTTAATTTCAATTGTTACAACAGTAACCTGTATGTTGCTATAGCTTCAGCTGTCTGTTCATCGCTACAAATAGACTTGAGAGACACAGTCGCTCTCTTCGAGACGCTTATTGTCTTCTTCTTCATCGGACATCACTCGCAGCCCTAGTTTACGTAAACATGAGCGGTGTCTACATAAAGTTTACAAAATAGATAATCAAAGGTAGTCCATTAAAGCTTTTTGTATATCTGATATTATGAATCGACCAGCATACAGAGAATGAAGCCAGAATATATTTCTCAAACCAGAATATGTCCTTTAGACCATAATTTTCCCCTCACACCAGAATATACCACTCTGGTCAAATACATTCCTCTCACCAGCAAATGGCCCTCTCGCCAAAATAAACTCCCCAGACCATAAATATACCCCCAGGCCACGATACACACTTCAGACCACTGTATAGTGTATACCCTTTAGGCTAGAATACCTATACCCCTCTTTTCAGAATAAAGATACCCCTGAGGCTTCATTTTTATCAAATGCACATTGCAGGTGCTCGTGAGGATGCAGGGACCTCTGAGAAGTGACGACCCTGCACTGGTGGAGCTCATCAGACAAGACTTCCTCGTCCCCCCCGCCACAGGCCCCTACAAGCTGCGCCACACGAACCCGCCCAGCAACTACAGACAGATCTACATCGTCTGGCTCTGGGTTGAAGCGATTTTCAAAGACATGTTCCCAAACAAAACAGCAGGTTTCTTCATTGAGGCAGGAGCATTGGATGGCGAGTACATGTCCAACACCTTACACCTCGAAATGGAACAAAACTGGACTGGTTTGCTTGTAGAACCAGACTACGATAACTACAAGTATTTATACGAAGTCAACAGAAAGTCCTGGTTCAGCCCCACTTGCTTGTCGACACACGACTACCCCGAAACTGTAGTGCTTAACAAGATGCGAGTAGCAAACAGGAATATGTATTGGCTCTCCAGGGCAACGACTTTCATCACTATGGTAGGTAGCCGTACAGTTGTTTTTTTTTTTTTGTAAGTTTAACTGAGTAGCAGTTCCGTCACTTGAAGCGAAAAGCCTACTGATATCATCGTAGCTCTTCGAATGGCTAACCCAAAGCTTACTGGTTCGCCTTTTTCAGCACACATTTGGCCATTAATGGTATGTATGCGCATGGCCATTTTTGCACACGCGTATGTCATTTTCATGTGACTATAAGTTCAAACAAAATAAAATATTTGAAACTTACTCTTAGAATAACATTTTTCAGGATACTTTCTGAAATATAAAATGCAGTAAAGATGACAATAAGTTCAACGAACAGTAACTTTGTGTGCTAACTGTCCTTCAATGCGCTTCAGTGATTGACCCCTTTAACTGACTAGATTTGCAAGTATAAGACTGGGCAATATTGGGTTACTTTAGTATGTGTTTTTTAAATGCAAAGGAAAGTGACTGCAGGCCTTACAATAGTTTACGTATGTACAATTTCTAGAATTAACGCAGTGCATCATGGTCGCTAAGAATCATCGAAAATTTTCGAAATGCGCATACCTGTACGAAAATACCGGCCTGAGATAATGCACTCAGGTATTTGAAAAATGAGTACCAAAATGTTTCTTAAACGTTCGTCCTTTTGCAGGGCGATGAAAGGAAGCCTTTCTACAAGGACGAAAATTTCGTCAGACTTTATGGGGAGGCTCAGTGCGTACCCACGCGATCTCTGCTGCTGGCCATGAACGTCTCCCACGTGGACTTCTTCAGTCTGGACATCGAAATGACAGAGGAAGCCGTACTGGAATATTTCCCCTTCGACTCCGTCACAGTAGACGTTTGGGTTATAGAGCACAGGATCATTGGTATTAACGTCACTTCCCAGCCCGATCGAGTAGAGAACTACACGCTTACAGAAATGAAATACATGGGTTTTCCAAAAGAAGATATCGCCCACAGAGAGCTTATAATTAGTTATTTCGAAGATGAAGCATTCATTAAGTTTATGATAAGCAAAGGTTACTACTACTTCGACAGCACGTGCATCTACGTGGGTGATTATATGTTTGTGAGAAAAGAAAGCGAAATTTATAAACGACTGAAGGTTCCGCCCCACGCAGAAAATCGAACACGCGTTTGTCACAACAAAAAAATTCACACGAAGAGCATACCGTTTTTTGACGAACCAACAATGCGCGATCCTCACCACTACCCAGGTCTTGTGTACAAAGAATTACAAGTCTAAGTAGATGTTTGTGATCACTATCCCTTCTGTTGTGAACGGGGAAACACTTGTTTGAGCCCACTTGGAAAATTATAGGCAATTATCCAGTGAGAAATCTGTGTGTATGACTGATGAAGCCAGAAAAGAAACCGGAGGTAACTTTAAAGCCGGCTGCGGACGGGTTTCCACTTTACAGCGTTCGAATGTGTTACTGTGTCTATGTAGACAACATAATAATTGTGCACTACTTCCGATGCCGGTATTCTTAAGAACTTGAAAAGTCGCAACATCCTATACTGATGACACCCGCTCAGGCAGTGGATAGCACCGACCACATTTTACTGACACTTTTGGTCGACACTCCGGTGTGTTTGCATGGACACTGTAAGCACCGTTCGTTCGCAGTAGTACTATTTACCCTAGTCCCTTTCGTTCACAGTAGTACTATTTACCCTAGTCCCTTTCGTT
>LQNS02000303.1:2149148-2160877 GCA_001587735.2 Parhyale hawaiensis
TATAGAAGACCTAAGGATGCCAGCACGACAAAGGATCAATGAAGAAAAGAAGCAAATAAGAGAAGAGGAGATTCCGCACCGGCCTAGAGGCATTATGCAAACGTATAGGTTATTGCGTGAATTCTTCACGCACGGGTCCACTAGTAGCACATACTGACTAAAGCACAGTGCACAAAGTAGTTCATGCATTAGACTTTATGCACAGAATATACTATACCTCACGGTCTTCTCAAATCGACAAACAGATCCTACCGCTGATTGATTAAACTAGCGTGAAATGTTTTCCAGTAACACAGAAACCTCAAATAAGAGACGAACAGTTCAGCAAGAAACACAAATTCGTCAATGCAGGTCATCGGTGTCAACCAATTATTAAATCTTAAAAGACAAATTAAGCAATGAATATTCAATATTAGCATCGCTTTCCACCGAGTGTCGATGTTAATTATACTCTGTCCATTTTATCAAGGCTGCAGTTAGATTCTCGTCGAATTCTTCTGTAGCGTTGCCAATTCCATGGGTATTCCTGAGATTTAGTTTCGCCTTGTACCTGCATACAGAGAAATCTCAGACGCACCCATATAATTGGAACCGTTATAGAGGAATTTGACTACGAACGAACTGCCTTGCTAAACTGGAAAGACTGTAGGGTGTAGCTTATCGCTACTGACTGCATTGCTCGCGCCACCTCGAGTATTTTGTTCTTCGAAGCAGACCTCAGGACACTGCGATGTAACAACAAGATGTTGCGGCTTACATCTAACTCGGCTAGTTTTAACTTGGCCGGTGCTACATTCCACTTGTACAACTTTCCAACCTGAGTCGTGTTTAAGTGTTAATTAGGTAAGTCTTGAAGTGCCTCAACACGTCATTCTGCCTCACCCATTCAGACCACGGACAAGTGTCACGCTAATTCTCGTACATTGTCAGCATACAACCGGACGGTTGGCATACTGCTTACATTGCCAGCAGCATGGCAGCTGATAAACAGCAATTCGTCTCCAGTCGTAGGAAATGCAGTACGCGGACACGCTCGAATAAAAGCGGCTCGATTAGCCACACTCGGAAAACCCGCAACCAGGAGCTCACTTGGATTTAGGCAGTAGCAAGTCCACAGCGAATTTTTTAATAAGAAATCTATGAAAAAAACGAGAGCTGTGCACCAGAGGTATTAGCTGCAGCGCCCACTACCTAAAAATATTCCAATATCGGGCCAAACTGCGTAGTGGAATTCAGTGGAACAGAAGAGTGGTTGGGTGCAATCGGCGTTCTGGAAATCCGTTGTCGAAGCGAGGCGCATCGTGATGCATGTATTTAAAGCGAGGCGCATCGTGACGCATGTATTTAAAGCGAGGCGCATCGTGATGCATGTATTTAAAGCGAGGCGCATCGTGATGCATGTATTTAAAGCGAGGCGCATCGTGATGCATGTATTTAAGCGAGGCGCATCGTGATGCATGTATTTAAAGCGAGGCGCATCGTGATGCATGTATTTAAAGCGAGGCGCATCGTGATGCATGTATTGCCGAATATTGTGAACCTTATTCACCAGGACGCTTAAATTAAATCGGCAATACCGGTATGGTACTTTGTTGAGAGCTGAAGTCATGTAGAAATGTAATCCCGATGCGAAATCATTAGATTAAATTATTAGATGCCTTTTTGTTTTAGGAAAACACTGAAAGTTTAACGAAGTCGGTCACAGCCCTTTCTCAATCAATTGCTTGAATAAACTAGTGCACTCTGAGAGCGCATACCTTCGCCAAGTAAGGCGACGGTAACGAAAAATTCAAATTGGCTTTGAAACCATGATTTTCTTTGTATCAATCTACTAAATTGTGCCTTTTGATAGCATACACAGTTTCTGCAATTTTTTTTAACATCCGTTCATAACTTTTTGACTTTGGCTGAAAACAAACATTACGACAATCATGAGTCAAACATACAAACGAACCAACCGATCTGCACAAAAATTTAATCATTTATATCTTTTAACATTACTAACAGCTCCAGTAAGTTTCATAAAATTCCATTCAAATCTTTTTAAGTTATCTCGTTAACAAGCATAAAATCAAACACAGCGACAAACACACGAAAAAAGAAAGAAATAATCACATAAATTTGGTCATTTTTTTCTTCGTGATATACCTAACAACTCATGTGAATTTCGTAAAAATCCGTTCATAACTTTTTGAGTTAGGGCATTGAGAAAAATGATGGAGACGAACAAACAAACAAACGGATGGACGGATCTTCACCAAAAGTTAATCATCTGTTCCCCCTAACATACCTGACAATTCCTCTAAGTTTCATCAAAATCCGTCCATAACTTTTTGAATCAAC
Source organism: Parhyale hawaiensis (assembly GCA_001587735.2). Taxonomy (NCBI): domain Eukaryota; kingdom Metazoa; phylum Arthropoda; class Malacostraca; order Amphipoda; family Hyalidae; genus Parhyale; species Parhyale hawaiensis. The sequence continues at coordinate 2,151,492 of LQNS02000303.1, forward strand.
TTGGTGACAGAAAGACAGAGAGAAAGACAAACAGACCCGATGAAAACATAATCTCCTTGGCGCGGTTATAACAATCCATTTCTAAAACACCTCTGTCATCAAGAGCCGTTAGTGCCAAACTGAGAGTTTTATATTTTCTTCCTATCATACAGATACGCCACAGAATGAGGGGACCTTTGAAGTGGAACGACACATATCTCCTGCAGGAGATCAGAAGGGCATATCTACTGCCTCCAAGTACTGAACGCTACAAACTACCTCGAGAGAACAGGGAAAATTACAAGCAGGTCTACCCGACCTGGTCGTGGATTGACAGCATATTGCGGGACTTTTTTGGTTCGAAGAAGCACGGTTTCTTTGTGGAGGCTGGGGCCATGGACGGAGAGTTTCTGTCCAACACCGTGTGGCTCGAGCGGCACCAGGGATGGGCAGGACTGCTGGTAGAACCAGACCAGGACAACGTCAACCTAATCACCAAAATCAACAGAAAGGCCTGGTTGAGTCCCACATGTCTGGCTACCCAGAGCCACCCTCACGTGTCGCTGCTGTGGAAAGTGCGGTCCAGCGACCTGCAGCAGGTGTCTAGCTGGGCGCCAAGGGGCGCAGCGCGACTCACTGACCAGGTAACCACAGGTGAAGTCGTAAATTTTTCAGCTAGTTACATCCTACTATAATGCAATACTACATAACACTACAATTTACGATAGTTAATAGTGCTGTATTATACACCACAGTATTGGGGAGCTGAGTAAGTTCACCAACAGTTAGGAACTTTATCTGTAAAGTTGTCAACCACGCGCATTAAGCTATAATAACTGAAATGAAATACTTTCATAATCTGCTACCCCAAGTACAACGTCCATTTCTTTTTGCTACCCTCATTAGGAAGACGCGGTGCACTTCCCAGACGACAGCTTCACTCTCTTCGATGAGGTGCAGTGTATTCCAGCGGAGTCCCTCCTGGCAGCGCTGAATGTTTCCCACGTTGACTTCTTCAGCTTAGACGTGGAGAAGGTGGAGGTCGATGTTCTCAAACACTTTCCGTTCGATCGGATCACCGTTGATTTGTGGATCATCGAACATGCCATGAAAAGCACTTCACCCGCCGAATCATCCCTGTATGAGAGCATGACACTCACTCATATGATTGCGGCAAACGCTTCCATTGCTGATATTGAGAACCGAAAATACATCATCAGAGCTATACAAGACGAAGAATTTATCCAATTCATGGCTAGTCACGATTACTACTTCTTTGACCAAACTTGTGTGGGCGTAGCGGATTACGTGTTTGTAAGGAAATCGAGCGCACTGTTCCGAGTACTCGAAGTTCCTCCCAGCGAAATCAACCGAACGGAAGTGTGTCACGACAAGCTACTTCTGATGCATCCGAGGACGAAAATTGAGCTTGATGAATTGCGTGACGCCCACCATTACCCGGGCCTGGCGTACAAGAGCATATCACCTAAACATGGGCCAAGTTCAAAGTAGGGAATTAAGGTGAGCGCAACAAACGCCTGAGAGTCACAACAACCTGTTGCAGCCAATCGCGGCTTTGGCGATTCCCTCCGATGCAAAGAGTGACTCTAGCAATTGACTGTGACGTCACCCAAAGGTTTGTTTTGGCAATGTTAGGACGCTCGATTCTTTTGTCTACTCTCAAGAACATGCATGCCAGTCACCAAAAGCATAGCGCATTCTTTTTGCTTATTGTATTCTCTTATTATATTGCGAGACCTTTTTCATGAGCCAACATACGAGAGAGAGAGAGAGAGAGAGAGTACTTGCCAACCTACACGAGCCGTAGTACTCTAGTCTATAGTTGTTTCTGTTTGCTTAGAATTTGTCCATTTCCAGGAAAGCGTCTATACATGAGCACTTCTATAATGATGCCTAAGAAAGCGGGTTCCAGGCCCCGCTAATGAGTTGCATTAGCGTGTGGCTGTATGGCCTCAGAGCTGTCCACTACCCCGGCATTTTATATTTAAGCGCCGTCACTACAGGCTACCCGAAAATTACTCCCATTTTTTTTTAGATAAAATCTGCTAAACTAAACAAATGAGGCTCATGGAAAATAGATTAAACTTCAATAAAATATTTTCCAGTCCACGAAACGACCTCAAACAAAAAAGTAACCGGTTCTCGGCGATGCAAGAAATGTGTTTATCAGCAAGAGACACAAATTCGTGGCTATTGACCAAATGTGGATGACGGCAATTGAAGCTTATGACAGCAAAATGACCGAAAATTGGCTAAAATAAATTTTGCAATGCCGACGCATTGAGTTTTTCTTTCAGTAGATACATTCCTTGCGTCACGAAGAACAGTTTATTTTTTGCTTCAAGTCGGTACGTTGAATGGAACAAATTTCATCAAGGATTTATTAACTTACTGGCAGCCTCACTTGGTAGGGGTGGACAGTCAAGGTATCGTGTGGTCTGTGGCAGTAGATAAAGAAGTAATTGTAATCTATGATAATTATATTAATATGGCTGTGTATTTCTAATACGTTAAGTAGCTTTATAAATTGGTAGAGACTTTGCTGACACATTTGTGAATTTTCCTTTTCCGTAACCACAACTCCTTAACGTTTTGGCAAATTTTGGGGTAAATTCTCCCTGGTTTTGCCATCTATTTCTTCTCATTCTAGCAATATATTTAATGAATGCATGGTTATCTTGACTACACATAAAACAAACGCTGCACTCTGATTACTTAGTGTATGGACTTAAGCTAGGCTTCAACGCAGATAACTTAGCGTAAAAATTTTTTACGTGGCAACGAGAAGCTTTTCACAAAAAAATTATTGTAGCACGGTTATCCTACCATAATAAGTAACTGTATTAAAAATATCATGGTATCACGACTATCCAACCCTAATAACTTATTTTAACTATAAACGGGTGCCAGTTTCATCATGTGGCCTACCTATGCTTCAGATACACGAGTACCGATAAGTTAGGTTAGGGACCTACTCTAACCTAATCTAACCAACACATACTGTCAGGTAGGCCATACATACCACTCCAGGACCAATAAACGTATATTCCATGTGATTCAGCGCCGTGATGATTATAAACTAAATTGATGCAGGAATCCTATCATCAGCGCTTTCACGAGATAAAAGGGTCACCCATACAACCTCAATTTTCTTTCAGACATGAATAAGTCTACGGATTTTCATCTGTATGTTTCGCTTACAGCAACATCTAGCGCTATGGCAAACGCACAAGCTAGCAGAGTAGGTACGAATGGCGAGTAAGAACATGTAGCCAGTAGATATGGAGCAAGGCAGCAAATGGGTAAGTAGGTAAAAAGTAGGTAACGTCTCAGCCTTGTACATAACAAAGTGTGTAACCAGCTATGTAGATAAGCTGTACCCTTGGAGGTAATACCAGGGTTGAACTACGTTAACAGGTTGACACACGCGCAGCTCGGGTTGAAAGCCCCGCCACTGTATCTCAGCTGTGACGTCACGTGGAAAGATAGCTCCAGTCCGTGTTCATTTGTTCCTACCTGTCACTTGCTTTATAAATACAGTGAGCGAGGGCTTTCATGGAGGAGAAACAATGGTAATCATTTTCACACAGTGACAGATCTTGACTTCCTCGTGCAAATATCCCTTTGTGAGAAATAAAGAAATAGACTGTTGAATAAATGAGTTAGTTCAACGACGAAGGAATCAAGTACAGCAATATAGGGCTAGCTACGACTACTTCGGTATTACATTAACATGGGTTGTTTTTCATCACCACATTACTGTTTTACAAGCTAGTGCACTCCACTGTCAAAAATAATAACAAAAGAACACGTATCAAAGAAAAACAACTACTACGCCAAAATAATGTCGCATTTGAAAGTTCAAATTACCTTGGTTATTTTGATAGACGTGTAGTGAGCACTTTGCTCACTATCATCGTAGGAGTTTAAGTTAATATATAATCTCTCAACGAAATTAAAGAGTAATAGAGCATTGATAGAAGAACTATTACTAGCAAAGCAATAGTAAGTCACATCGCCCTGAATTCTGCATGAATATTGTCGCTTCATTGCTGCCGAAAAGTCTCACTAGAACGCACATTTGGCCGGGCGAGAGTTGAAAGCTCTGAAAGCAATTTGTAGGTACAAATTTGATAAGTTTAGCTTTGAATTTATTATATTAAAACATTAAAGGGCTTACCTTAACAAGAAAATCCAATTGTGAAGCGGATGGGTGTGATTTGCCGGTCTCAGCGTTCCATATCTCTATACTGTATTCCGAACAGCGAACACCTCCTCTCTCACGTCGATGCCACACGCTATTCAAAAGAACGAATTTCGCCATCTTTTCGTTCGAATGTTTTGATTTGCCCATTTAAATATAAATAACACACACTTGCAAACGATTTTGAATTATAATTCCATCTAGATATAATGATACGTCCTACAGGTAGTTAACGGCACTTGCGGTTGCGGAGTAAACTGAACTGACGGTAAACATTTTCACGCCATTTGTTGGCAATCTCAAAGCTATGTTTAGAAGAGTTCAATATAACTTCAGCTAGAATAAATGACGATGTTCATTATTTTGACTAGTGCGTGTCATCGGTATCAATAATAAACCAGTATCCCATCAAACTCGTCTCAATTTTCTTGTTGAGATAATGAAAAAGACCTAATCCAGGCCATACTCATTAGAAACGCATTGGCGTACAAACAACGAGCTTTTTCTAATTTGAGTAATTTTCATGAAATTTTTAAATAAAATGAGTATTGACTGGGGTTACTTGGGTACACCTCTAATTAAAATGAGAAATAGCACAATGTTGAGAATCACGAAACTAGTGCTACACCCTAAGGCATTGTTTCCAAAGCCAAATACCTGCTAAAAGGAAAAAGTCTCGCATCATTTGCTGCATCAAAAACACATGATTTACATTTTCCAGCTTTAAGCAATGTACTGATTAGAGATAAGCGTTTATCATATTGATGAGGCGAAAAATAGTTTGAGCACATGCGGCCTGCCACAGCGGAACGTGGGTTGGCTCATTTGCAAGTCCAAACCCTCTTTTTTTGCAGCTCTAGTAGCTCTTTAGGAACACGATGAAGCTTCAATAAATTGTTATCAACATGTTCAGAACAGCCAAACATCGAAAAGAAAAAAAATCGTTAAAATAAATGAGAAATTATATCGATGCTCCAGCAACACTGACGATTTTCACGAACGTTCGCACCACGTGACGTCACACAGGGAGATGCGCAGAACCGTCTCAAAATGATCAAGCGATGAGTTAACCTGTTACGTTGTTCAGCCATGGGTACTACGTAGGCAAGTCCTAGCCGTAGTAAGTTTGATAGAAACTGAACTGGACAAATAGATAGGTAGGCAACTACCTAGACCAACAACTAGACAAGATAATTAGATATTCTTGGAGTAACAGAGGCAACTAGATACACTGACAAACTAATATAGCTATGCACTCTGGTCAGAATTTAACTATCGAGCTAGGTAGGACCCATTACCCAAGTATGGAGACATAGAGTCTGGGCTACAGCGTGCTGACACCCAACAAATGATCAGAAATATTAAATTCTATTAGCTTTCATTACTTATCGTAAACTAGACGCTCTGTCTAGCAAAACTAGTGCTTAACTATTTGACTACAATACTCAATTAAGCTATCCCAACCCAATATTTTCCCACTAAATCAGGTTCTTAACAGCGACTCTCTTCTTATGTAAAAGCTTTGCATGACTATAATCTGTTCTAAATGCATAAATATCATATGTGTGGATACTCTATTTGAACACAGTGACTGCGATTCCAAGAACAGATAGGTAGCAACACTCTTATGCGATTAAGTCGATATGTTAAACTATCTAAACGTCATCACAACGCAACACTTACGGAATCCAGAACTCCTTGGTACCTACTCTAAAGCTAAATAAAAATGGAAGAAGTAATTTTGCAGTCAAAAACATAACTGTGATTCTACTTTGGGTGATGAAAGTCACCAACTATCTTGAACACCGACTACAGATATCAGAAGATGAATGCGGCTGATTCTTCAATGGCAAATCCTTCTCATATTCCATCCCGTGCTTCCGCTAAAGACTGGCAAAGTAATTACACGTCGTTGAAGCTAATTGAAAACTATAGCGATACATTTATCATGCCTCAAGATTCGGATAAATTGTCTAGAAGTTTAAGGACTCTGCATATGTCACAAGCACGACCCATTATATATCATTAGTAAGAAATACACGCAACGTTAGCCATGGCAGTGCTTCATAAAAACCAAAGAGAGAATAATGGGATACAGCATGGCAGTCTGGAGTTCGAATCTCAGCAACTTAAGTTGAGTTGTTATTCGTAGCAACAACAAAAGATATATAAGGTGGCCTATATGTACAGCATTATACCGTACTGTAGCTATTGGGGCAACGTTATACGCTTATTTAGGAGCAGACTTTCAGCTAGCTCCTCATCGGTAGCCAAGAAACCTATGGACAGTAAGTTAAGTTAGTGACCTGCGAGGCCGTGTGCCAGCTGCATGTCCGTCCACAAGTTGATCGTGCAGACTGTATAGTGTGACTCCCAGTATAATGCTGCTACTAAAGTACAATAAAATGTAAAGCCGTCTTGACAACACACGCCAACTAGGAGATCCACATGATGCACTGGTTCGTGCTGCAGATAAAAACCCACTATAATATAAACTTATACAACACATATACAGCCCAAAGGAGTATGTGCATGGCTGCGGTCAGCTCCAGTTTGTCCGAGCAACAGCGTCACAGTGACGGAAAACTTGATCGGCAGCTGTGACCCTCCTTTGACTATGAAAGATAGAAATGCTGACGTGACATTCCCGGACGTCAAGACTTCTCCTTCCTGGCTTGAGATCGAATGACTGGTCTCCAAATACTGTCCCTGGACGAGGTGGTGAGTATCACGACCGTCACAAAGGGCACCAGATCATTCAACTGTCAGCGGAGAAGCGCACTGCAGAGATAATTTGCTAGCGTTTTAGCGTCGGTGTCAAGTGACCTTTACTAAGAGTCTACGGCAAAGCATTTTTCAACAGGTAATATTTCACATTTCGTTTCAGGAATAGCACGCGCTTGACGTTCGGTATTTACATGGAATTGGAGCTCCTGTCAGTTCAGTCTGACTGCAAGTAAGCCACCGAACAACAATATAAGGTCAGGAAACGATCACTAACGTAGTGAAACACAAAATTTACGAGAAAATTATGGTTAAAGATCCACTTGATGCTTACTCTTAATGAATGTAACTATAAAAGGGCCTCTTCCTACATCGGGATAGGGAGGGGGGGGAGGTCTGACGTCACATAAGAGCTCGTCCGAGTACGTAGGTAAGTATTATCAGCCACACGTGAAGACACGACTGCTGTTTCCTTAGGAAACGGCTCCACCGGCGAGACAAGCGACGTGCAAGGCGACAAATTTGTTGTATTAAAAAATGTATCGGAGGGTACAGCAGTCTGCTGTGTACAGAGCCTCAACTTGTATTCCTCACGATGCCCGTGCATTGCTGCAACACGACTTCCGTACAATCGCATTGCGCCCGGATCTTAGACTGCACAGCCCCTTGCAGACATAATTAATTTTTGTGAATAAAAATTTATCAGCAACCTCAAGTTTTGCACAACTATTTTTAAATTCACTGTTGCAGTTTTTATAAAGCAGCACTATAATGCAATTTCACCCCGAACAAGCAGCAAGACTTAAAGGCACAAAAAGCTATTGGTTGTAGTCAACAGGTAATATCAATTCACTGAAATACAACAAACCAGAAAGAAAAAAAAAGTTATTGGTTGTATTGCAGGGTTGCCGCACTCACCATAGAGAAAAGATACTACATGGAGTGTATCTACGTACAGTAGACATCTGATTGCAATTCCTAATAGAATATTATTATTATTATTATTATTATTATTATTATTATTATAACTACAAACACAGTAAAGATATCGTTACTTTGGTTACGTTTTGAGTTTTTATGACAAGGTAAAGGTGGTTCTGGGAAGGCCACCACACGGCTGTTTCTCGATTCCTCTTTTATATTCTAACAAAAATAATAAAAAGTTTGGTATTTTTCTAGTTTAATGGCATCCCTAAAAAGGGTGTTTTTTGTAGTGTATTTTCAGCAGCAGAATCCAAATCTGAAGTCCGTTTTTGGAGGTCGAACCTTGTTTTTTAGCGGTAGGGAAAAAACCTATCCCATTGTTTTCCTATGAGAGAAAATACCCAAGGATGGCAAAGTGCACTGGGGAACCTTTTAAATAGGTTAGGTGTGGTTAAGTTAGGCTAAAATCCTATTTAAAAGTTGTCCAGTGCACTGTGCCATCCTTGGGTATTTTCTCCCATAGGAAAACGATGGGATAGGTTTTTCCCTATAACTAAAAAACTATGTTCGACCTCCAAAAACGGCCTATATAAAAAACACCCTTTTTGGGGATGCCATTAAACTAGGAGAATTCCAAAAGTTTTCAAACTTTAGTTCTTTTTTCAAGAATTGAACTCGTAATACATACTGGACGCGCACAGCTATCGTTACTACTACTAAGTCAGCTTTCGAAATTTCTCAACTTTGTAACACTGTATAGTTACCCCAGCAAACAGTTCTCTGTATGGAAAACTCTACGGTGATCAAGCGCTACATTTCATTTACGCCCTTATTAATTGCCATAGGTTCGACAGTCTGGACATCAACGGAGCAGTCTCTGCATTGTGCACTAAGCTTCAATTGGGTCGTATAGCTTATTTTTATCACTATGAAACTCTTCTAAATTCGTTAACTAATTATCCATATGAAAAAATTAACAGGGGATTAAATTTCGATTATTCATTGGTTTATGCTATTTTCTCAGATAAAGGCCAGCAGACGGCTCAAGTGGCTCAATAGCAGCTAAAAGTCAGAGCCAAGGCATCCATATCTAAAATATATGTAAAAAAGTGAAGCTTTAGCAGCATCGTAAATTAGTTTTTGATTGGCATACCATTATTTTCAACGAGATTAAAAGCTGATCTTGAGAGCAATTGGGTTCATCTCTTATCAACACTACTTTCAACACATGTTCATTAATGAAATTCATTACAAAGCTGGAGTTGGGCGCTGTTTCTAGCTACGTCTTAATTTAGTCACACAAACATTCGGTGGCCCCACAAGCCACCGCTTTTCAAAATTTCTCAGTTAGTGTCGATAATATAATAACTTTTGTTTGCAGTGAATGACATTGCAATGGGAAAACGTATCGTTCGTTCTTTCGTGGTCAGGTGGTGCAGTTTTGGAGTTCAGGGGCGGGTAGAACGCACTATGCAACTGCAACAACTAATTGAGCTGCCACTGCTGCACCGCACGTTCCGGCCACACAAGGCAC
>LQNS02000303.1:2169119-2190713 GCA_001587735.2 Parhyale hawaiensis
CGCTGCCGGCCTACCTGCCTCGTCACATTCGCCTTGTTCTTCATGGGGCAGGTCAAGTAGGGCGGTCTGTCGCTGGAGGTGACATGGCAAGGCGCCAAAAAGCGCCCCATGACAACATTAATACTGAACGTAGTTGTAGAAAAAGTGCACATTGATGTACTTCTCAATATTTTATATTCACGATAAATATTATTCTGTAACTACACATGTTCAGGGAATTTTGCATTCTCAATAAATAAACAGGATTTATTGACGATATATGGTTGACATGCCTAAAAATAGACTATATTTGCATCGCGAACACAGCCTCAGCCAACGCTGTAGCATCGTGACAGCTAAATCAATCTATATTATTCGAAGCTCTCCTTTAGTTGTCGGCTGTTAGCCTAACATTTTCCGATTGGGGAGCATGCCAGAGTAAGCTTATTTTTTCTTCTTAATTAACATTTAGACACGCGAAGAGAAAGCGCACCAATTACATTGATGTTTTTGTCAGTGTGTGGCGATAGAAAAAATCACTCAACACGGTGACCACCAAGTGATGGCAGTGGTAAGGCCTAGAAGTGGCAAACAATCTCGAGTAGTGACAACAATAATGGTAATGTGACTGCACATGACTTATGTTATAGCGTACAATAATAAAATAACACTAACGACTTATGAATAATTGCTCAGTACCAACAGTCATGATAAAATGTCTTATTTCATAACGCAGTTAAGCACTTTGTTTCATGAACCAGTTTTTAAAGAATGTTCAGGATCATTTCCTGAGGGGAGGGGCAGAAACCCTAAAATCCCGTGGGGGAGGCAAATGTCCCGAATGCCACCCCCCTCCCCGCGCCCTCCTGTATCCGCCTGTAATCTAAGATACGGTTTGACTGGCTAGAAGTACGGTCATTATAATGTATCACGTGGCATAAAATGGAAAGATAATAAATAAACAAGCACAATATTGTACAACCTGCAATGTTTAATAAACTTGCAAGACTATGTCCCTTCTCCCTTGTAAATCTACTCTGTCGACAAGAAATGTTCATCAACTGTGTTCCCCACTATTAACGAACCTCATATATGTGGAACCCAACATTGGACTATATTTGTCCAACACACAACGACGATGGTGACAGCGTTCTGAGCAGAAATTAAGACTCAGGACATTATAGTCATGAAAGCTTCATGTGTAAGTTTGTAACTACTGAGGTTGTCAACAACTAGCGTACAGTTACGCTCGAAACTATTCATACAGCTGTTATTTAGAACATTTTACTTATTCATTCAAAATGCGGCAATTACGACAGACAGCGATTCTAACAGTTGTTATGGCAATATCCTGGTGTTCTAAAACAAGAATTTTATTTCTACGAAGTGTATAAGAAAGATGGCAAATTTATGGGCCTTAAATGTCTTCATAAACATCTCAATAATTGCTTAAAAAATATATATACATATATCGGCACTAGCAGCAGCAAGATATCTTTTATTTTTCACTAATTAGTTCTTAGAAATATATGCAAAGATATTTGGCCTCTTCAATTCTGCAAACTTCAGCAGTTCTTCAGGATTTCTGGGTTTCCTTGCTTTGACATTTTACTTAAAAAGTTTCCACAAGTGTTCGATGGGATTCAAATCCGGACTTCGGCTTGGCCACTGTTAAATACTAGCATTATGATCTAATAGCCAATTTATCAATACCCTTAGCTGTATTCTCCGGTCATAACTCTGTTAAAAGTTTCAGTTCAAATTTTAAGCTGGTGTTTGAGAATGATTTAACATTTTTCATTAGTGTTTAGAAATAGCGATGTTTTATCGTAATGCTATATATCTTTAGATGGTGTTCAATTTCACTGACGGGGAAGACCCTTAGTATTTTAAGATCCAGCACTCATTTTTCACTGTTAAAAAGTTCTTTTAAAGATTCACCTTTTTCGTCTAACAAGAGCAACAATGTGTGACTGGAAAACTAAAACACTTAAGCACAAAAAAAAAAAACTTTGCCACACAACAACAGGCACAAGAGACCCGTCCTCTGAACACTTTGCTGTCATTAAAAATAAAATTAAGTTCACCAATAGAATAGCATAAATTAATACCAGTAAAGATGACCTGTAGTGATAGCAACAGCAGATTATCTGATAGCTCCACTTGATGTTGTTTTACTACACCTAATTTAATATTGACACGTAATATATTATATATGTAACAGCTAGAGGCATTATGCACGATGGCAATCAGTGCCACAGCAGCAACTTTTTTTGATATTGTACGCCCAGAGACGCATCGCGAATATAATATGTTTATTTGACTGCTAATAATATCCCAACAGATTGTGCAACACACTACTTTAGTTTAGTTTCTTCACTTTAGGTCCTTTAATTTCTTTCCTTCTCTGTACCAGGAACATCAAAAGGACGTTAATTATTTGGTCACAGCAGCGCATTGTTCCTTTCTCTGAAAATTTTGACAGCCTTCGCCATCGTCACAGTCCGCACTGCCGAAGCGACAGTTGGGGTATTTCAGCGACAGTGTTGGATACATGACCGTGCGTCAGCTGTTTCTGTTCAGGGCCCAGAGTTTAGCAGACTGTTGTGCAATGCTGCGATCTGTGTGTTTCCACAAAAATTTAATTAGTTTTTAGCATAGTATGAAATATAAGTTATTATAACTAAGATAAGTGTTGTTAATGAGAATTTTAAAAAAATATGCTGGCCAGCTTCGAGTTTCAGGTGGTACAGTGTTGAGTACAAACTACAAGCTGAGTAATATCTTCGAAACTTATGACATTTCAGAATTAACTTGTATCTGCGGCTCCAGGTTGAAAAAAAAAATGAAAATTTATTAAAAGAAAACCTATATACCAAGTTGCAGTGTTACAAATTGAGGATTTAAGGGCTTAGCACTGTGGTGGCTTTTAGGACAGTCCTGTTACACACGTTAAGATATCAAGGGCAGAGACTAAAACATTAGTTTTGATACAATCAAGCAATTTTACAAGTTTATTGCGTGAATAAGTGTCTAAATAATATCAGTCAATGTAAATAGCTAATATGAGAGCGAGCAGTTGTTCCACGCGCGACTGAAGGATTCTCAGATGTAAGAGATATTCTCTATAAGTTTTCCTTATCTTGCCCCACGAGCTACTGCCGGAGGGCTGTAGCTCGTCGATCGTTGTTTCTACGTTTGCTCTTGCCCGCCTTGCTTTCGAGAGGAGCCACAATGCTGTAGTCGAGGAGATTGCGATCTGGTGATAGAAGAGGCTAAAAGTCTCCTGATTAGAAATGTAATTCTTGTTGATGTTTGCGTCCAACGCTGAGGATAGAAGAGATCTCATGGTTCTTTCCTTATTCCATTACCACACATGAGCACAAAACCCATGTAAACATTATAGTGATACATTCCGGAAAGGTAAATTTTCCAAAGATATTCTCAGAAGCATAAAACACTCGAAAAATGAGCAAGAATTAGAATCATTGTTGCACGGTCCAATACAGATGGTAAGAAGCAGAGAACTCGACACTAGCAAATTACAATGACAAATAGTCGTGTACAGTGCTCGGAGTACACACAAGAACATTACAGAACAAAAAATACGCAGTTACGTTGCCATTAAAAACATATATAACTGGAAATTTTGCTGTGTGATTCAGAATCCTGGAGTGCAGTCGTCAAAAGGTTGTATAGTTGCGCACATCATTATCTGGACTGTATCTGATAGATGATCAGTGCAAATATATATATATATATTTAAAAATAGCTCACCATTCCATCGAAAGAATTCGCAGTTCTACTACGTCCACAAAGTCCCGAGCCGAAAGCATCGAGAAGACCTTATATCGACGGCCTCGCCCTAGCTCAGGTCCAGTATTTAATAAGCCGTTGCAAGGTTCGGATCCTGGATACGGTTTTTTTGGAAGGCTTCGGACAGATCGAGAGACAAACTGCTAACATATGATAGTATAGATTACATTGAGGCGGGTTCACACTGTAAACAAATAAACGGGTCATCTCAGCTCTGCATGAGGTAAAGGTAAAGCCAAGTTTGTTTGCACTTCCACCGGGAAAACCAAGGACTGGTTCGTGCGGCAAACATAGACTAACTGTCCCCAGAGGAGTAAGTGCAGCTGCATCAGCGGCAGGTCGCCAAGCACTATGGCGCTGAAACGGAAGGTGCAACGACCCGCCACCCTTTTACTCTATGATAAGTATCCTCACGGTAGCTATAGGAGAACCGAGCAAATTTGTTGATTCAGGGCACTGAACGCATTGCACAAAAATCGGTCACCTGGCCTGGGGATCGTTCTCGGGACCCTCAGCACAACGATGTAGCACGCAACGTCCGCTGCTACCGTGGCTATAAATACGTTACTGTATCCTTTCAAATAGCACACAAGCGCAATGAGTTCTAATTATCTCCAAATATGAAAGGATAGCTGAAGAGGCTTGCGAAACAGCCCAACTAACATTCTAGTCACTCTTTTGTGCACACGCACTTGTGTTTACAAGGGGCCAGTTAAACATCCTAATACCAGTTACTGGATCATTTGACCAACGTGTAGGAAGCACTAGTATATACTAGTCGTTTTGGGGACGCACTGAAAACTCGCTATAGATTGTCTAACTAAATAATGCACGTTATGTTGCCGAATATACTTTCTTGCGACTACAAAAATATATATAGCTCTTCCTACTAAAACACAGCTATGTATACAGGCCTTTGACCTCTAAAATCCAAACATTTGTGCTGCAGTGACTTAATTATATTAGCGAAAGAGTTCCCAGGGCGGACAGAACTTAGCACAGAGAATTCTTTTTTGTAGTCTTCACAATAAAATGCGTTTGTTTACTTGACTCGGTCAAGCTTACGCCATGCTGGTGAGTCATACGTGTAGAAAATACACGGTAAAGTAAGCCTAGAAGTGCAACTTTGTGATCCCGCGGTGGAAGAGTGACGTCGCTATGACATCCTTCAGGCAGGAATGACTTCATTTTCCTATTAAAATTCTATCTTTGAAAAAATTTGTGCGCTTCAGCCTCAGGTCAGAGACGTTACCGTCCCTACGGAAGTTCTCGTTTTGAATTACCATCAGTATCCCGCTCCTAACTGAATTTTGAGCAAATAAATGAGACTGAAGACATTGTTGACAGTTTCATGCTATTTACAGATAAAGCTCGTGAAGAAGGATATTTAAATTCCAAAATAAGGGACTGTTTTGATCGCCTCAGAAGATGTTTTGCGAATTTAACCTTATGAGCAGCCAAACAATTTGTTCAGATGTAAGTAGTACAAACATGTGTAGGATACAGGCAGCTACTACACGTTCAGTTGTGTTTTCGCTACCTGCCATAAAGTAAGACACTTTCCAGATACCGATGTGGAGGTTACCAAAAAACACACAAATGATACTCATATATACAATTCAGGCACTGCATGAGTATTTATGCCATATTATGCCACACTAAAGTTACCATGCATCAATGTAACAATGATACATTGTACCTGTATATTTCCGCTGGCTGATAACTTTTAAATAATTTACCCTAGCATAAAATATGTTTTTTTATCAGTTTAAATATTATAGTATTTCCTGATACGCCTCGCTGAAAGCATGAAGCTAAATGCGTCAAGGTTATAAGCTGGTCGCAGTCTCAACTTCTATTGTTTTCTAACGTACGCTCAAAAAAATATCTTATTTGCATAAATGCAGTGAAGAATGGCCTCATAAATTGCATCACTTACAAAAAGCCAATAATAGTGGATAGAGCACGAGTCCTCGCAGCAACGATAGCGTGGCGTGGCAATCAAGCGTTTTTTTGATCACCACCAAACGCTACTGTGGCCCCTGCCGTGAGAACTTCTAGCACCAGATGGCGTACTGCAAATGTGCCCCCTAGTGTCGTACTATAGCAGCTATCATCTCACACTCTGCAATAATCTACAACATCATCAGGCAGAGTTTTTCTTCGCTAGGCGCAGTTGCTCCATCCCGGAAAGAGATCTGCTGCCTGCCTGTGCACTCGCGAATGCAGTCTTCTAGCTTCCGACCTTGTGCGTTGTCACCTGCTCTCTCCCACACTTCACCCCTTTAGTTTACCTGCTCTAGGATCACTAATTACAGCTGAATGACATGCCAATGTACTTTACTGAAAGCACGAAGCAAACTAACTGAAGAAATGTAAGTACATTTTGCAAAGCGGCACAATTGGTGTAAGCTGCGCGCGATGCAACGGTCGAACTCTGGACGTGCCAGACCTTGACATGGTCCCCCCCCCCCCACCACATCCGCCTCCGCACCAGCCAGTAAATTTCTTAGCTATGTCTCTTCCCAGTGCACTCGTCAACGCTCCTTTTTCCTCTTCAATCTTTTCTAGTTTCATTGATGGTATCTACGTATAGTGAGTGGCACCAGTAATAGTGAATAAACATGCAGCAATTGTCTTTATCCGTAAGTTACATTAACTAGAGGGACCCGTGAAAATTCCACTGTTAATTGTTTTCAATTACTTTTGTTTGACGTAAGGTAGTGCTCGTGTAATTTACCCTACTCCGTCTTATCTACAGTCCTCCTGACGGACGCAGTCTACATTAACACACCTCGTCTAGCCTCGCTTAGCATTTTGATTTTACCTGTGAATCTCGCATACAACGGTACTTCTTGCATTATTCTCCTACATTTATGTATGCCTTTTCTAAGCTCTATTTTCCACAGTTTACATATAATTTCTCCGTTCAACTGTTTGTCAGCGTATACGATTTTTTTCGTACTACACGGGACACGTGGATATTGATCAGTAGCTCATCATTTTTCTGCTTTGTTTGATGCGATAGCTATAGAACAAACTACAGCAGACGTGACCAATTTCTTTAGTCAGAGCAGCCTAACCCTCAGTTCTAAAAATGTCATTGTATTTTCTTTGATATCGCACATTCGCTTGAAAGAATACTTAGAGCCGATATGTCCAACACTACCCACTGCATTCTCCCTCTATCTGGCCCTATTTAGAATGCCGTGCACCGTAAGTAAAGCGAACGTAACAAGTTGCAAAAAAAATTAAAAGTGGTAGATACAGTATGATAGTGGTGAAATGATCTTCATATCATTGCTTCGAAAAAAAAAGTGGCTGAAAATTTTTTCAAGAAGCGAAACAGAAGACAGCTATGGTTGAATTTTATTATAGCGAAAATCAGAGCTTCTTGCAAGTTGAATTTCCTCTATCTAATACTGAAAAGCGTAACGTACGGACACATGGACGGCCGAATGGAACCTCAGACAGAATTATATTATAGATTATCCTCTTAAGACGTTAAGTCGGGTCAAAGAGTTTAGAATACAATAAGAGCGGAAAGTACTTGCAAATTTTCTGTCCCAATTTCCGTCGTTCTCTTGTGGCAATGTTGTATAAACACATCTGTATGTAAACAAACTCTGTTTCAATATGGCGGCGCATGACGTGAACGTAAACATCAAAAACAATAAAACATCACATGTTTTTAATGCTTAATACATTTTTCAATGAATTTATAAGTCACAGACGTCAGAAATGCTTGGTTTTAAAGATACTGCGAGCCGTTTGTTCGTGAGTAAAATGTTTACCTATGTTGAGACTTCGTTAGCAGAGCCAGTCCTCTCTGTTATCCTAAATCTTGAAAAGAATAATGTATAGTAGACTATAAGTATGGGACAAGTCCGGAAGATCAGCTAAAATTTCGCATAGTATACATGTATTATTTACATGAAATGCCATAAATATATTGTAGAAATCGATGAGAAGCAGTTGAAGTAGTTTTATTACCCTCTAGGTCCCCGGATCGAATGCTGACTCGATTCTTTGTATTTATTCTATTTAAACACAAGGGCGGACGGAGAGCCCCCTGTCTGGATAATACCAGGTGGTGACGGGACGAGAAACTGTGTATATATATAAACTTGGTGTAGGGCTCTTCATATGTCCACAAACTGCAAATGAAAATGTTGCACGCTTTAGTTTTTACCCTATGTTCGTATGCACGACTACCTATTTATACTACATTTACAGTTCAACACTGCAGATGCAGTTATTAGCTCGTCATAATATCCCTTAACATTTCCTGCAAATTTCATGACGACCCACTGATAACTTTTTGAGTAATGTTACCAATAAAAGAACATGTAGATAAGCAAACAAAAGGATGAACAGATCTTTACCAAAAGGTAACTGTCTGTTCCTCCTAACATACCTAACAATATTTGTGTAAATATCAGGAAGATCCGTTAATTACTTTTTTAGTTGTCTTGGTGACATAAAGGTCTACATTACGTGAAGAATTCAATCGGAACTATGAAAAGTCATTAGTAGACACAGAGTGAATCTTTCAGACAGCTGGTTCAAAAGTAATGAAATATACCAGGGCAAATACACGTAATATTTACCTGATCTTTTTTGTTAATGAAAATAATGAACACCCACGTTTCATAGTTTGGGGACATTAATTCTCGCACAAAAGAGTCAAGTGACTGTTCATGGCATTTCTGCCCAAGCAACTCAATTACTCAATTAATAGTAAAAATGCCTTAGCTAATATACAGAAGCTAGCTTGCAAGACCTCACTCAAAAATAGGCCAGTATCCCAGCCACACTTTCATAAGTACTTTCGATGCAGCTCAACATAGAACTATGGTAGCTAAAAGAGAGTAACTGTGTTGGACACAACTCAATGGGAAGAAAGAAATGAGGTACAGAGTGCAACAGGAGAGAAAGTGCAGCAACATCAGCCGTCCAAAGATGCAACATGGTGGCACCGCATGACTCATGTGGCTGTGCGGGCAGGGGATGCACACATGGACTAGGTGCAATACGAGGCGTCAAAGGTCAGATGGCAGCATGGAAGTGGGATGAGCTGGGAGGGGGAGGGGTGAGGGGTGATACAGCGATGATGCTAAGAAAAAACTTAACAACTTCAAACCTAAACAAGGTATCCTAAAGGGGAAGTAATTTCCCTATTGTAGAATACTCATCACTAAATTAAAAATTGCAATTAACTATTTGAAAACTAGTCATTTACGCTTTCAGTGAATACACTGACGATCGCTGAACTCAAGCTAAAAAAAATAATTTGAACATGATTTTTTTTTTTGCCTTTACTTATTGCTCCTCACTGAATTCGAAACTTGAGCGTAGCTCTTAAAAAAATAAATTCTTTTCGTCAATTATTCGGAGAGCTCTATGTACTGAATCTCACGGTAGATTGGAAAGCCTTAAAGTTTTGCACATATACCGGTGTATATATATATACTGTATATGTAAATCTAGGGAGCAGTCCTTCTTTTAAACATGTTTCATTAAAATTATGACCATATTTACTATAAACAAATTCATTATGTATAATATCCAGCTTTCTAACATTATTTTTACTGTCTTCAGCTAAAAGATTTAATAATTTAATTATACTATGTATGTATGTTGTAAGAAACCCTGGATAAGTGAATTATTAGCTTTTTTAATACAGACAGTAGGCATAAAAAGATTGTTAGCAAATTTAAGACGTTAAATAAAGAATTTGTTGTAGTAAATGTGGTGATATCCTTAATGAAACATATCGATGTATAAACCTAATTATCGGGTGACTTTCTCAACATCGGTAATGTTCTTCGAAAAATGCAAAACTTGAAACATATAAACAACGGAATATTTTCGTCTAATTATTGCCGTATTTTTTTGTTTATATAAAGCACAACGTTAAATTTAAAGATTTAATACCTTACCAATGATGATAAATTATTTCCTCCCTATAGAATAATTAATATTGATCGTTACGTTCAAAGCTCTGCAATGTTACCTCGAGCATAAATTATTCTCGCTTAATTACTGGAAGACTCTCTCCATATAGAGAATGCATATCATTAATTATATGCAAAGCGTCAGAATAGCAGGTCAGATTCTAAAATTATCAGTCTCATATAACTATACCCTGATTTTTTCCATATTCAGAAACCATGATGCTAAATTGAAACCTTTAATATCAATAAAGAATTTAAGTTTACCAATTCTCTTCAGATTTCCAAAATAATATCTAGAGATAAGAAAATAATTTCAACTTTAATATTTGAGGATTTGCTCCGAATTCACAAACTTCTAGTACAACTTCGAAACGTTGTCATGATAAAAAATTCAATTTTTGAAAATTACTTTTAGATTTATTCGTTTTAGTTCATTCAACTCTATACCTTCTTGTACTATCACCAAGTTGGAATCGATAAAATAACAGCTACCGAGCTCTTCAAAAAATAACAGGGTATGCTTTAAACTACAGAGAAATCTTGAAATGCAAACAAGAATATTCTCATAGTTTCGAGAGTAGTCTCAGTTTCGAGCTGATAAATTCTACAGCATACTAGTTTCCCCTACACTGGCATAAAAAATTTCTTTAACTAACAATAGAAGAAATTGTAAAGCGGCGCTGTTTCACTAGCTCAACCTTTCTGCTGGTCACTCAGGGTGGGTCTTCGTTTCTGGATTTTTCTCGGCTTCAGGATTTTTCTTTGCAGGAACTATATCTGTTTTGGGAGTTTCTATTTAAGGACTTCGACATTGTAAAGGATATAAGGAATGCTCGATTGGGTGCCGAAATGAAGCACTCGAGCCTTAACTAGCCCGACACTGCAGACAGGTGCGCTGGCTTCGACCAGGTGAGCTGAGCTTCAAGCATTAATCTCCAATCGCTTACTCTTGAGACTTACTGAAAGTCAATCTTGCTCCGTAAAGTGGAGTTTTTAGCCGCTTCAGCGCAATCGCGTTGTGTCTAACATTTGCAATGCAATTCAAATGGCGAATCCGAAGCTTCTGACTGGAGTTTCGGATACACTAAGCCTCGAAGACTTAATTTCGTTCCCCAATCGACCATGGCCATAATTGATTCTTCGCGTACAGGAAATCTGCTTTCGAAAAGTTTCTCTTTTCTTTCTTATAGAATAGCTGGGACACAGCGCCCGTAAAACATCATTGTAATCAACAACTAAATGAAAAATTCTTCAGCTTTTTCCTCTGGCCACAGAATATACCACATGCTATTTTAAAGAAAGAAACACCCCTCTGCTCCTGATATTAACTATAGCAGCATCAGGAAATAAGCACCGTCCCTTCTGAAAGGATTAACATAAGGCTATACCGTCAGTAATGAAGCGATTATCATAATAGTAGCACAAAGATAGACCGTCAGTAACGAAAGAATTAACCACCATAACATTGGTATGAGAATATACTGTCAGTATCGAGGGTAACATAATTCCAAGCACCCAGTCAAGTACACAGAAAGACATACTGCACCAGCAGCTGGATCGTCGCCCAGCTTTTCCTTTCCGCATATTGACACAATGGAAGTTGAGCTGTGGCAACCTCGCCAGCTTATGCTCGCCTCTTTGGCTTACGTAACCCACCCTCTGTGTGTGTGGGTCAAGGGCAGGCATTATCACGAACTGCTGCGGCACCTCCTCCCTCACCTGTGTCCATACTACTCACCATTTTGCTGCACCACTGACACGTACAATAAACTCCAAAGACTACTAGTGATGTACCTAACCGTGTAAGTAACTTTATGGTAGAATGACTTCCGTTTAAGATCCAGACTGTCCGGTCCATGCATGGCTTGGCAGTCGCCATGAGTCACAGACGTGAAAGCGACTCAGTCTGCTGAGTGAGGGGTGGAGGGGAGACAAGATGTATCGAACAGTTCATGAAATAGGAAACAAGTCCTTCCTTGTTCTCATGGTTACGTTAAATGACTAAAAGCCTGTTCACATGCTAGTCAAAAGAACGAGGATCGTCATCTCCGCGTCCGAATACGTAGATGTGTCCAGTCTAATGGTATATATACAGTTGCAAAGAATTTTGAGGCATAGTTCTCTCCAAATTTAAAGAGATGTCCAAAACTTAATGAACGGTATTTGTTGACGATTTCAACTCAATAGCAAACATTTTACCGCCTATTTTAGCACACTCATAACTCCGTTAGCGAGGGTTCGACAAAATATTCGAACGATTAGCAGAGGAAGCTTGTTCTTTTGGCTAGCGTCTGAACCAGCAATTAGGAACAGTACCTTTAGGTAATCGTAGTTTTTCTGGTTACCCCCCATGCAGTAGGATTAATACCTTTATTACTTCTTGGTTGTTTATACTGTAGCAATCATACTTTCAGGGTAAAAACAATATAAACCTGCAATGAAGTGGAAATGCTGCTAATTTGCTTCTTAAATAAAGTACGCTATGGTGTACTATAAAAATTTTTACACCATAAAACGATATTGATACTATTCATTTATCAATGACTAAAAATGTGCGTATTAACGGAAACAATACTGAATACCATACATGATCTCGCGTACACAAAGAATGCGTAAGTTTGCCTCAAGTTAGTTCTTTGGTGAGTCACTTCTTTGAAGATCACAGAAAACCTGATGTTTAAGTAAGCATATAGAGCTGACCCTCTGACTCGATCAGCCAGTTCCTTGAACATGTTTCTTTAGCCGAAAAATAACAAGACTTAGTATGTGTGAATTTCATCTAATGGAAGAAGGGACTGTACTGCCCAAGTGAACTAACCCAGAGAGCGCCCGTTTCTTATGACGGTTTGAGTTGGCTGTTACAGCGTATCCTTCAGAAGTATGTTAGTAACGAAAGTAGGTGTGATCAATGAAGGAGGGTCATCACAAATTCCTTGCTGTCAATTTTGACAGCGCGAGCATTCTAGTTAGTTATAACATTTTGATTAGGTAGTTCCATGTTGCACAGTGCTTATTTAGTGGGACCTCTATATTTTAGACTTGAGCAATGAGCGTATAATGTCCACAAAGCATTTTGAACAGTGCATAATATCTACATGTATTTTGAATAGTGTATAAAGTTCACTGAACATTTTGAGCAGCGCATAATAGTTTCAAAATAGTTCTGCTACGCGCGTTCAGCAGATCCGGTACACACAGCGCAGTGGGGGTGAGTTAATCCGCTTAGCTTCACGGGTGTAGCTTGTCCGGAACTATAAACATGGTTTTTCGATTCCTGCTGTAGATGGAACTTCATATGACAATCGCCAAGAAATTAAGCATGAAAAACCGCCAAATGCAGTCCTGCCCCATTTTTAACTGAATGTTCGGCCGTCTCACGCGTAATCGGTTATCGATAACTGCCTGAGACTAGTTTTAAAGGGACAGCTCGAAACTACACACTACACGACTGAACTTCTGGGCTAGTTAAAACTAAGTGGAAAAGCTTATCTCGACCGAAGTGTTCCCATGGAAGGCGCCCGAAGTCCCGCTGCACACATGAGTCATGACATGAGTACAGGGCGACACAGACCGAGATGCCAGACCCATGCTCTATCCTCCATACTCACCACAGCGTATGAGTCACACCGTGTCCGTTGGATCACAAAAAGCCCATTTGACGATACTCGACAGATGTTCCTCTCAAGCACAAAAAGCCTCGTCATAAAGAGACGAGCAGATCGTCCACAAACAAGTGCCAATATACCCAGGCAGCGACAGCTTCCGGATACGAATTCAACAATAGTGACGACCATATGTTGTGCCCCGTCCAATATGACACCGACACTTTTCCGGGTGCGTCGCAACGGATTCTTGCCTAACATCAGCTTGGAAATTTGTCACTTGGATGGTGAAATTTGCTCGGGTATCGAGTGACGAAACGAGTGGAAATGGCTTAGCTGAAACACGTAAGGAACAGGGACGCGCAAGAGTTTTTGTTAACTAGATACGCATTTGGAATAATGGGATACGTGAAAATTGATGCCCTGGTGCATAATGAAAGCTGGAATACGAAGAATTTCTGCTTCAGCCACCGCGTGTTGGAAACGATGCAACATAAAACACTGCTGCTCTCAAACATCGAGTGCTGAAATGCGCATATGTTGTTGCCTCGAGACGGTACGAATGCTGACAGAAGTACAAAGGGCTACCTCTAAACTGCACTAATGCCAATATACGCAAAAATTGCTACTCCAAAACTGTACTGCGCTGAAATGCTGTATAGTAAAACAAATTGCGACCTGCAGCATGCTAAAATACATAAGTAATGTACCAAAGACACGTTTGACATGGCCATGACACTTAACACAAAAATTACGTTTCCAAAACTAGACTCGTCTATCTCATCTACTTAATCGGTTTTTTTAATTAAACTAATTACACAGTATACCGTTATATATACGGCAGATGTAGTTTCCCTAAAATACATTGGTAACAGCGGAAACACAGGTATTTCGACCGGCCAGTTCACGAGTGAAGAGGCAAAGTAAGCCAAAATTAAGTTGCTTGGGTGCACGTTTCCAGATACGGCCAGATACGCGATACTATCGATCGGATACACATTGCGAATGCTGATGTTCCATACATTTAATCGGAAGCACATACATTTGAAATTATGAAATATGTACACGCAAAATAAACTACAGTGGAACCCCGTTTTCCCGGAACCCGGTTTCCCAGACTTCTCGTTTTCCCGGACTTTTTTCACTTTTCCGGGGTATTCCCGGAACGTTCCGGGAAACTAAAACCAAGCCGGAATACCGGAAAATTTCGGCATTTCCCGCAAAAAGTCCGTCAGAAGTTCCGGACCTTCAGAAGAATTCCCGAAAGTGACGCTGCGCAGATACGGAAATTCGCCTATTGCGCAGCGTCTGTTACGGGAATCGGAAGCAACCACCGCCATTTTCGTTCAGTATGCGTCTGCACACAGTAGTTTCATTTAAGTTTGTTAACGTGCGGCAAACGGGGGTTTTTCTGGCATAAAATATCCCGGAAATATTTTCAATTTGCCGGACATACGTCCGGAAAAAACCGGGAATTGAAATTTTTTTGTTTTCCCGGAAATTTCAGTTTCCCGGAACAGCCTCCCCCCGTGCTGTCCGGGAAAACGGGGTTCCACTGTATATAGTGGTTTATATACCCCAGTTATTGGAATATCAAGATACATTTGTTCGAACAATCACACTGAAATAATTAAGTATACTACATACACAGAAACTGCGGCAACACGTGCACTCATGGTATGACGAAACATGAAAAAAAGTCGTTGAAATATTTTCTAAAGTAGCGATACACAAGACTAATTTTTATCACACAAAGAAACATTTCTGTCTCGGTAAGTTACTTTTTACCTTCCGAAGCTTCAATCTACCTACATTGTTCTTTGACTTTATATCTGCAATGGCAATTACCAACTAACCGACGTCGTTGCAGAAATTTTTAGGTAGGTATGAAGGATGACTAGTAAGCAAACAATGGCTTATGGTTAACAAATCCACGTTCGATCCTGCACACTCCTGGTCCGAGTTACAACCACAACTATGTAGTTTGATATAATTATAACTTCCTATTTCGGACGTGTGAAGTTGGAAAATTGCGCAGGGCTGTATTAACGCTAACAAATGAGTAGCTATACATTGTATGACTGAGACTCTATAAATGAATTCGCTTATTTTTGTTATAAAGGAAAAAAATTCAGAATTGTAGCTCATGTAACCACCTTTCTCGTCACTGATAATCGACCGGCTGCAAATGTACCTGATTATCAAATAGATATGTTGTCCCCCGTCGTATACAGGATCTGCACGGCTGGGACAGCATACTTGTACTCGGTGACCAGTTCACCGCACAGCTGTCCGTCTTGTCAATAGTAGTTGGTAGTTAAATCCGCACTATGCAAACTACCATTGTAACTGAATGAAATAAAGAACATTCAGGTCTTATGCATTTAGGCTAATAAAATATAAATAAATTATTTTCATCCTATAAAACTGGCCGGCTCACCCTACATAATACTTTCTTCAGCGTAGAGACTGTTCTTGTGCGCTTGAAGATAAAGTTATTCACACCCATTATCCGATATTAGCTGATTTTTCGTGTTGTGAAGGAATAGTTCCTACTTTAGTCTCGGCTCACTTGAACATAGTAGGAGAGTGAATTTGACAAGTGCCGTAAAGCCAGAATTGTCACCGAAGAACGTAAGCACAGCTGTAAAGAAGAGGTTGGCGCCTTTTGGTCGAGGTCTCCGATCTGATTTTTCAGAAGGAAGGTTAAGTAAGCAAATACTATTTATTCTCTACAGTAGACTATATACTAGCAGCCTAAAAATTAAGTGATTTCGAAACAAATTCTGTGGCTTAATTTCTCACGGTACCGGACACTATCTGTATGAATAAAAAAATTTATATCCTAGAACACGCCTCCATCAGACACCCGCCCCATTATTTAGGTCTACGAACTCGGAAGAGCGGACACACTTGAGTAGTGGAATATACGAAGCTACTACCCGATATTATTATACAGTTTACGACGCGGCAGACTCGTAATCAGATATAGCTGCATCAGTTCAGAACTATGCTAGAGCCCTCTACCCGAAATACAATATTAAGTCGACAAAAAAAATTGTCGAATGCGATGGAAGTAATATCCATATAAGATGCAATATGATTCAATCTGATCATCATTACTATCATTATAGAATATTTTAGTCTGCCTCACGTCAATGGAAAACGAGTGTGCTAAAGAGAACCGCAATAGGGTTGTGCAGGTGTAAAAATAAATCTATATACCTATAATCGAAACGTGGAATATTTGCACTCGGGATCCATATTTGAAAGGCCACATTGAATATCATGCAACTTCGCTTAAAGCTATATACTCAGATAATCTTCTATACAACCCTTCATAGTATAATCTATGTTTGAGAGCTTATGTTGAAGCCTATTACTCTACAATACAGTAATAGAGGCTCCGGTACCGTAGGGCTCGTTATGTTGGTCTGGGTTTTTTCATGACTACAGCTGGTTGACAGATTAATTAATTAATGAATGACTTCATTAACTTACAACCATACAGCACCAGAAGTAATACTAATCATATTAATAAGCAGTACTGAATTTAAAATTGACTGACCTCAGCATTATGTGATTAAATAAATTCAGATACTTATTAACTCTGAAACCTTAGGTCTTATTTGAAAAAGAAAATGTTAGCATTTAGTTTTTCTCAATGCTTAAAAGTAACACCATGTTCTCAGGGAAATACTGATGCATTGTAAAATATTCAACTTTCTTGGCACTTTCTGCCCGCAAGGCTGTTGAATCCTATACTGTACTATCAGATTGGTGTAAAAGTAATGTCCGATTTCAAGTAGACATATGTCAGACTGAATTTATCAACTTTTTAACCTCTATTTGTAGACGTGAAATAACTCTTTGTTTAATCTGTATCAATTTCTTCGAGATTGTCTAACGTTTACTCATTATTTTCAAAAGCTCTACTCCATCTTTGTCGCACCTAACGGTCACGTATGAGAAAGTTCACTAGACGAATTTCATGAAGATGTTGGTGCAAGCGTCCCAGCAAAGTCTTTTCAGAACACGTATGAGGTTGATGTAGTGAATGGAAGTAATTGCAAGACGTGGTTTTATCGCTTCCGAAGTGATGTCTAATTTAACGTTGAAAGAAAAGTAAAAAAATGAATAAGATGATTCTACATTCTTGAAAGCTTTTGTTGTAGAGAACCCTACCATTACCACTAAGGAACTTTCAGAACACCTAAATGTAGCCCATACCACTGTGGTACGCCAACTAAAACATATTATTTTGCCTTACGTATTTTTTAATCGGACGTTACTTTAGCACCAATCTGATACATGCGTATCACGTATACGTGCCCCAGTTTCACTGTACTGGGTTGTACGTATCTCCCACTCATGGTACCGTACCATATGTGCCTCTAGTTCACTGCGCCGTGTCACGCACATGTCCCCATATCACATTTTCGTGTTACGTGCAGCACTTCTCATTTGATACTGTCGTGTTACGTATACACTATACGTGTCCCCATTGTAACGTTAGTTATATCGCTTATCGTATGTATCCCCATATCATGGGACAGGGTCCCTATATCACGGGACCGTGCCTCCATATCCGTGTCCCACTATCCCAGAAGTGCGTCTTCACGTCACGGGACCATGTCCCCTTATTACGGGACTGTGTCTCCGTTATACCGTTAGATATCGTGTAACGTATACATCCCCCGTCGGGCCGTGGGGTGTCCCCATTTCACACCGCCATATCATGTACGTGTCCCCAATTCACGGGACCGTAGGGCCCACTACAACACCGGTATGTGCTCCTCAGTTGGTCGTGGGCCAGGGGCCGCTCCACACTGACCGACTTAAGGGCCTATTTCTGGCCCACTGGCGGGCGCCGTGCCCACACCTGCCCACCTCCTCACCACTTCAGCGTGCCACTGAACTCGGCGCTTCTGCTTTTTGTAAGTCCGCTCACGCGCTGACAGCAGCAGCAGACGCTGAACTACCTGTTGCGTGCTGACATCCACTGATGACCTCTGACTGCAGTAGTAACGGTTCACTTGTCTCAAGCGGCCTATCTTACCAGATAGGTTTGATAGGTTTACCATACACCGACACACTTGATACATTACAAATATCATTTAGTACAATAATACCATACACTGTAGAAGAATGTATCTGCATAGCCACTGGAAGTTAAGCAAACTTTTTGGGCAGCAAAAATCAAAAGCTAATACAATTCCATGACGTATTCTTTGAAACCAAATTTTGGTTCAATCCAAACTACAGCTGCTCGGGTGTCAGGTCTGCTAACACTGCCATCAATTTAGCAGTGTTTAGCACGGCGGTAGTGTCCTCAGTAGGTATGTGCTAAATACAGCTACCTTAACTTCAGGCAATGTCAGTAGTGAGTAACCCCATCAGCACACTTCGAGTTGGGCTAACTAGTACGTGAGTGCGTTACTAGCCTGCCTTGTAGTTACTACATATCATTGCCACGACTACAGGTAGAGATAAATGCCGCTGCCGTTGAGAAGAATTTGGACGCGCGTAGCTGTTTCGCAGAGAAGAATTTGGACGAACGTAGCTGTTTCGCAGAGAAGAATTTGGACGAACGTAGCTGTTTCGCAGAGAAGAATTTGGACGCGCGTAGCTGTTTCGCAGAGAAGAATTTGGACGCGCGTAGCTGTTTCGCAGAGAAGAATTTGGACGAACGTAGCTGTTTCGCAGAGAAGAATTTGGACGAACGTAGCTGTTTCGCAGAGAAGAATTTGGACGAACGTAGCTGTTTCGCAGAGAAGAATTTGGACGAACGTAGCTGTTTCACAGAGAAGAATTTGGGCTCTCGTAGCTGTTTCGCAGAGAAGAATTTGGACGAACGTAGCTGTTTCGCAGAGAAGAATTTGGGCTCTCGTAGCTGGTTCGCAGAGAAGAATTTGGACGAACGTCGCTGTTTCGCAGAGAAGAATTTGGGCTCTCGTAGCTGGTTCGCAGAGAAGAATTTGGGCTCTCGTAGCTGTTTCATGGGATGTCATTGCAGCAGACACTGCAGTCAAAATGACTTTTTTCGACAAAAAGAAAGGGAAAAAGCTTCGTAGTTTGGTTATACGTGCGAATTGAGACGGGGAGTATATTTCCAAGCATGGAGTTCACTACTGTAATTTAAAATTTGGTCTCTTCCGTTGCGTAAATTTTGCATTTTTTTATGCATTTTGGTGCATCATCGGCTTGCTCCAAAATCGAAATACATACATAGGTGCACCATCAATGCGCTAAGTGCATCATTGCATCATAAGACTTCTATATGCATCATGAAAACACTTTAACTTTGCTATTGTAATAATAATAAACATAGAGGTTCATGGCAATAGCTCATAGAGGGCCGGGATGTAAATTCCGGTGTCTCTTTGGGAATGGGCCTATTGGTTCGTCTACTGCCGCCTATCTAATCTAATTTCGCATGCATTGGATGCACCTACCGTGGATATCATGTTGCCTAAATTATTGTAGAAGTTGGACGATACGGCGCTGGTAATGTGTAAAAGAGAAGATGAAGTCTGTGCTGCGGAAGTATGAAAAATCTTTCGATGGCTGACTGCGGTTTTCGGATTCTCACAGCGTTGGCTTCTCTTTTCTTCAATATCTGATTTTCTAAATTCCACAAATAAAGCAAAAGGAATACCTCATTAAGTGTATTTACTGAATGCAAGGTATACATGATAATTATTAGGTTGTGACTTTGCATATATGCAAACGTCCTAAAAAAAATTGCATATGTGCACAGGATGTATATATTAAGCACTTGCATAAAATATACAGAGCGTTTTTTCATAAAATATGCAGGTGTATATTATATGCATATTATACTTGTATAAAGTATGCGCGTGCACATTGTATGCATTGTGGTAAATATGCAATGTTCAAAAAGTGCATATAATGTGCAAAATATGCTTCCAGTTTCCCGTGCATATACAACATGTTATATGCAAGTCAGGGTAACAACCCTAATGATAATTATTACAGTTTTACAGTGTACCTAGTTCAAGTGTGCATGTCAAGGTGAAACACTTAGTATATTTATGATACACGTGCATGCTTCGGTTTTGGGACAATAATGCATGGAATTTTGATGCATGTAAATGCATCAAAAAACGCTAAAATTCTCTCAGGGATGCAGTTACTTCAAGCTATTGGCCTATACTGTATAAAAACTAAATGAAAACACTATAATAGCTTATGCTTAATACCAGAAGTCTGAATTCACGTTTTGATAAATGGTGCTGCGAAAATTTCTGACTGCGCTCTGTAACAGAAATTAATTCCAACACCATCAAAAAGCCCACGACCACAGGTTTGGCTATATCCCACTACCACAAGTTTAGGGGCATATTGAATGGTGCCGCTATAACTGCAACCCATACAAAACGCAACTACCATCTCCCTACACCTTGCTGAACACGATTACTATCCCTTCAGGCTGTACAATGGACGCCGTTACCTATTATTTCAGGCGCTACTAAGTGCTATTACCCTCACTTCAGGCAGTGCTAGATGCCACTACCCTCACTTCAGGCAGTGCTAGATGCCACTACCCTCACTTCAGGCAGTGCTAGATGCCGCTACCCTCACTTCAGGCAGTGCTAGATACCGCTACCCTCACTTCAGGCAGTGCTAGATGCCGCTACCCTCACTTCAGGCAGTGCTAGATGCTGCTACTCTCACTTCAGGCAGTGCTAGATGCCACTACCCTCACTACAGGCAGTGCTAGATGCCGCTACCCTCACTTCAGGCAGTGCTAGATGCTGCTACCCTCACTTCAGGCAGTGCTAGGTGCCACTACCCTCACTTCAGGCAGTGCTAGATGCTGCTACCCTCACTTCAGGCAGTGCTAGATGCTGCTACCCTCACTTCAGGCAGTGTTAAATGCTGCTACCCTCACTTCAGGCTGTGCTCGATGCCGCTACCCTTACTCCAGGCAATGCTAGATGCTGCTACCCTCACTTCAGGCAGTGCTAGATGCTGCTACCCTCACTTCATGCAGTGCTAGATGCTGCTACCCTCACTTCAGGCAGTGCTAGATGCCGCTATCCTCACTTCAGGTAGTGCTAGATGCCGCTATCCTCACTTCAGGCAGTGCTAGATGCTGCTACCCTCACTTCATGCAGTGCTAGATGCTGCTACTCTCACTTCATGCAGTGCTAGAAGCTGCTACCCTCACTTCAGGCAGTGCTAGATGCCACTACCCTCACTTCAGGCAGTGCTAG
>LQNS02000303.1:2192918-2209040 GCA_001587735.2 Parhyale hawaiensis
CTGACCACTGCCACTTCAGCCAGTTTAAGATCTCCAAACGCCAGCTTCAGTCACGTGACAAAGCCATGTGTTTACTCGCCCAGGGAAGACTTGCGCGTACTCCTCCCATTGAAGCTCCTTGCTTGCCACGTTAGAAATTTTGGCGATCCTGTTCCCTTCTGATGAAACTCAGCAAGCAATAATTAGACGATTACACGAAAATGCAGAAGAAAGCTAAATTTGGAACACGGTACTTGTCGTTATCAACAATGAATGCAGTTCTTGCTCTTCCAGCTTCTCATGCCGTTCCCGTAGAGTCTGATATTCATTAGATTTTTTCTACATCGAAATTATATATTTTTTGGTTTACGATGTACACATCTAGCTAGTAGAAAATCAGCGAAGCGTAGAGAAACCGATTTTATCCGATGTAGTTGACGTAGTGATTTTTTATTCCAACTTCTTGTGAGCGAAAATTTAGTTCTGCTGAAACTATCTGACTGTGTATTCTGGATACGCAGCGGAAATGATATTTCAGTGCTTACTAATACCGTTAATTACCTCCGCCCAGGAGCTTATGTTTTCGTCGTGTTTGTCTGTCTCTCTGCCTGTTTGTCTGTCTGTCACCAAGATAACTCGAAAATTTCCGAACCAATTTGGACGAAATTTACAGGGATTGTTAGGTATATTAGGAGATACAAATGATTAAGTTCTGATGAAGATATGTCCATCCGTTTGTTTGTTTGTTTGTCTGCCTCATTTTTTCAATGCCATAACTCAAAAAGTTATGGATGGATTTTTATGAAATTAACATGAATTGTTAGGTATATAACAAAGAGTTAATGACCAAATTTTGAATATGATCCGTTTGTTCGTTCGTTCGTTTGTCATTGTTTTTAATGTTATGCTTGTTAGCACAATAACTCAAAAAATAATGAATGGATCTTTATGAAATTTATAGGGTTGTTGGAAATGTTGAAAGACATAAATTATTAAATTTTGGTGCAGATCGGTTTGTTCGTTTGTATGTTTGACTCATGTTGTCATAACGTTTGTTAGCAGTATGACTGAAAAAGTTATGAACGGATCTTCAAGAAAATTGCACAAGCTGTTATTACTATCAAAAGACACAAATGATTAGATTTTGGAGCTTATACAAAGAAACTAATGGTTTCAGAGCCAATTTGAATTTTTGCTACCGTTGCCTTGCTTGGCGGAGGTATGCGCTCTCAGAGTGCTCTAGTTTTTGCATGTTATGTAAGGGAGAGAAGTAGTGTGCTGAAGACGAATTGAAGTGTACTGCTCAGAAGAAAGCACGCATCTCTAACGATAATTTGAGTTGGCCGTTTTCCTCTATTTGTATTTCAGTAAAAAAGTACAATCAATGAAGAAGTGCCATTCCAAATTTCTTGTGATGAAGCAAATATATCGGTTATTGCGTGAATTTTTTCACTTGCGGGTCCACTAGTAACACAATAATTAGGATTGTTTAAGAAGAAGGTAATCAAAATTATGATTAACACATTACATTATAGATTAGATAGCTGGCAGAAGAGAAACCAACAGGCCAATATTTTTAATGCCAATATAGAAAATAATGACATAAATAATTAGTATGAAACGCTGGACTACACTTGCGCAAGTTGGTGAGATAGTAAAATGGGAATAAATGCCCTGCATATAAGTATCGATTTAATTTGCTGAAAAAACATGCATGCACATACTGCAGACATGTGCTATATCCTCGGTTCTCAATCACGGAGAAAGTAATCAAGATTTCAGAAACAGTTAGTTGTGTGCACTATGCAAGTGAAGTAGAGTAGAGTTACTATATATAGCGCTTTTGCAAACAAATGCGTATTGCACGGAACCTGCTGAATCCAATGTACCATGTCTAAAAAAAACTGCTCTCACAGATAATGGTATATCTAAGGGTATGTACAATAAATACAGATGCAAAATATACTGACAATTCTGGCAACGGCAACCACTGCTTGAGTTTTGGGCGAAGAAAACGAAATAGAGTGAAAACAAACTGCTATAATTTGCTCGACTGCAGCTCGAGAATAGCGCAAATTAAGAGCGATTAGGCAAAGAAATAGCCTGAAATTGCGAACTGCTGCTATAACAATTTAGTACTCATCAGAGATGAGCCAAACAGCAGCTGGAGGCTGATCGCATACACGCAATGCCTAATGGCGATGCCACACGGTAGTCAAAAGAACGAGTATCGTCATCTTTTTGTCCGAACGTTATTATGAACTGTCGTAAACATACTTTGAAAGTGCCAAAACAAATTTGAAGGTGTAAAAATGTTAACCACTAGTGCAGTTTGCTCTGCAAGTACCGTTAGTTAGCGTTCCAATATATCATTATATCTGGTGCGATTTATAACTCAAAATTCTCTGCAAGTCTGTGCTACTTAAATGGACACATCAACACATTTGGATGAAAAGATGACGATACTTGTTCTTTTGACTATAGCGTGTATCATAGCCATTAGCAAGAGCAACATCGCAGAGTGTTGCCCACACGTTGCATGTAGCTATTTACAATAGCACTCAATTGGTATTTCTTCCTGAAAGTCAAATGAGCTCTGCTGAATCTACATATTAGCGAAAAAGCTATAAAATAATGTTTTTTCATATAGATCTAAATGATTTTATATCACGAATAAAAACCTAAGTACTTGCCAGTTACAAATAGTGTAAAGATGATAATATAAAACAGTGTAATAATAAATACATGTTTTATCAGCATATGTTCTCCACTAACGACAGCTAATTATAGAGAAAGTTTACAGTGTACGTACGTGGAGTGCTATAGAACCTTCTCGCTACTCTCGCCACACCAGGTGCCCTATCGCGTACAGCTAATTGTCAGCAGCAGCAGCACTTTGTTCTTTCCATAATGACCGGTTCACACGCCAGTCTTTTGAACGTCGCTCAGCTACTGTTCGAATGCTCGGTTTTGCGGCTGCAAACACACATGTGTGACAACCAAAGGATTTGCTACTTAAGAGTCCCTGGATATGTCGCTTGTATCTTTTCAAATTTGCAGTGCACTGGCACTGAGAAAGAGAGGCAGTCTGCCATGGAAACGACACAACCAATGGGACTATTAGCTGTAACAGCACTTTCAAAACACCATCGTGTGAACAGCCTCTACAACACATTACGGCACCTCCAGTAGTATACCTACCGTAGTAGGCAGCTTCACAAACTGTTGTATACGGTCAGCACATGACTGGTTTAGTAAGACCAGGAAAAGGTATCTTCTATGAGAATAACAGCACTTTAGAGCGGAGTGTCAGTGAAAAAGATTGATAATAAACTACAATTTCAAGTCAAAGTTGTAACCATACTCTTTACGTGCTGATGGTGGCAGTCCTTGGAGTCATTTTATAGGTGGAGCTTGGTTTGTGGCTACCTTTTACTACACGCAAGCCTATGATATAAAATGATTTTCAGAATTTTGAAATACATGTAGTTTAATTTTAGATTATTCTGAACTATTATATTCCCATGTCAAACATTCTCATCTTTAACAGTATAGTAGAATATCAGAGTTGCTAGTGCCACACCCTAGCCAACAGAACGAGTCTGCGAGTTTCGACCATCAAATCAACGTCTAAGAATCTGCACACTCACACTTTTGACTTAAATTTCAAGATGGCACATGCAGTATTTCAGCGTCCGATTCGCCAGTCAAATGCGCAAAATTTTGTAAGCGAACTGCCCCTGGCGACATCTACCGGCGTATAGGTTGTTCAGTTCACTTTCGTAACCGCGACAGCTGAATATTTTTGAGATATTTTATCATAAACTTCAACTTATGCTAATTGTGAAGGCAATAGGTAGCATCTAATGCATAATTCTGCTTATTGGCTTCAGTTTTGTCACACTGTTGAGCCAATAGTCACAACAGAATCTTTTGTGAGGATGGAGCTCGAAGTCAGTTGACCATCGGATTATTCTCATGTGTGGCAATAGGGAGGCAAGGTTTTGCGCAAACTATTTTGTACATTTGTGAGAGTATCCTCAGCTTTTGGCTCTCGTGTGTACCAGCATTAAAACTTGCATATAAACAGAGCCCAATTAAGAAGAACAAACCGTCTGTATTTGAGTAGACATGAGCAGATCAAAAGACCCTGTGCGGACGCAGGTGTTTGGTCCTGTTTTTTCACTTCACAGAGTTTGAGTGCGTTGTTATGTGTTTTTTAAGCAACATAGGCGTGTACTGCTTCATAAGCTCTTATTCGCTCCAAGTTCGAAGAGACGTCAAAAATTTTGCTGGTGATACTTGCTGGGGCAGCAGCTACCACGGCAAGAATGTAATTAGCATATCTTTTGATATACAAAAAGCAGTTTGCAGTAACATAACGAAACTTTCGTGAGTAGTCAAGTGAAAACATGGGGGAAAGACTTACGCCAATAGCAGTCTTAATAATGCGCCAGATTAAAAAGTCTAGAGTAGACTATAATAGATATGCTTTACTTGATTATTGATTTCAGACACAAATATAAAATCGAAAGATACGTTTAGAGAACTTGAAATTTATGTCTTTGTGTACGAGCAACATTAGCTACAATTATGATAAAATTGAGGCTGTCGTCATTATGAATAGAGATAAGGAAGGGTTTCTACAACATGCAGTCAAATGAAGTGTTCTCTCAGCACAGCGTCCTAATGCGTTGCTGTGTCCATTAAAACAACATAAAAGAGCACATGTTTTCGAGTTCTACTTCACAGTTCTCTCCAAATTTGATAAGGTATCCCCATCATTACTATGTAGTGACACTTGTCAATGGCGGGTTCACTTTTTAATACGGTATAAGCAGAAACATAATTACATAGTATATTACTCCTCGTGCGAGGGTGGTCGTTAGGGAGTACTATTGAGGTGTCAGTTTAATTTAACTAGTTTGGTATGTGACGGCACTAAGCCATGTCGATTAAGTTGTAAATTCATAGCTGTAATATTGTTAAGAAATTAATGTACACAAAATTTCTAATGTAAGCTGCAATATAATAATCCAAGAACACCTCCCGCATGTGGAGAAATAAATGCTAAAAAAATAAATTATAATCTTTTGACGCAGTCAATGCCCGTCATGCGGGTACCCGTTTTTTTTTTTTGTCTTTTCTGGTAAAGAACTGAAAAGGGCACTACTGCCTGAATTCTAAGTCACTCCAAATTTAAGGAGACACCCAATACCTCACTGCTGACCAGCAGGAAGCAAAGAACGTAACGGGAGAACTCACGAGAAATTAGCACCAAAAAGTGACGTCATCATCGACAAATCTATGGCTGAGCAGCCTAGAAGTATCTTAACTAATATAACCAGAAAAATCGTCTTAAATTGCGAAATTCATCTCTTGCGTATAAATAAATGAAGATAATATATACCTACTAATTTAGCAATTATCCTATCTATAGAAAATTGCAGTGCATGCTAGCTAGTGGAAACTTTCACAGCACTAGCGCCGAATATGTTCCCTTTCGGCCACCTGATTTAACTTCATTTTCTTGATTGAAGCCTTATTTACACATCATATTCAGTTACAGTGCTCTTCACCGAACATATTTATTCTTTACCAACAAATATAAGCACCATTATAGCCAATTCTGTACGCGAAAGAAACCACAGTAGCCTAACAGTAAGCCATTGCTCGAACATTGTGCGACAACATTTTACGATATTTTGCTGCTCAAGTAGCTGGCCAGTCATGAACGGGAGATTGAATGATATAAATCGGAAAAAATACGGTGATATGTTCAAGAAAACAACATACGAAGGCCTGAGGTCCCACACTCAAATACTTCGACTCGTCGATGTGATGCAAATTTGGGTAAATTTTTACAAAAATCCAATATGGCGCCCAGCTAATTCCTAGTTATATAGCGTTAGTAATCTATAGGAGAGGTGCAGTGATACCCATATTATTAGTCGGAAATGTATAGTTTTTGAGATATATGACTTTGAAGTTCCCATTGTTTTTCTATGGGAGAAAATAGCTGGCGTCGTTATAGGCTTGCTAACGACCCCATAGGAGCTTTATTAACCCAACATAACTTAATCTAACTCAACCTTACCTTAGGCCCCGTCCAGACTACTTCCAAAATCTGTCCACACTATGGCGATTTCGCCGATCGATGTGAATTTTCGTTTTCAAATCGTAGCTTTGAGCGTTTTCGCGAGCGTCCATCTTGCTGGATATTTTCGAGCGATTTAGGCTGTGTCCAAAACAGGTTCACCTTGTAATATTTTGTTTCTCTCACGTAAAACGAATAAATTAGGCGTTCCATAAGGTTTTCTTGCTTCTTTATAGACATATTAAAAGTTTTATGCTTCTCTGAGGTCTTATTCACTGCAAATTTGGGTATTTTTTGACGAGAAATGTGGAACTTCACTGCAGCAGTGACACTTGTGTCGAGAACTGAGTTGACGGATGACGGTAAACATTTTATAATTTTTATTTTATCGACGTTTTGTGGTTACACAGTTGTGTTTAAGAGACAAAATAAAATGTTTGAACACTTTGCGCTAAGTATGAGGAACATAATTGTCGAGGAACCCTACATAAAAATTTATTCACTTGACAAGCTTGAAAGCAATACCGAGTTGTAAAGAATACTTTGAAAATGTCAACCCAAGCTCAGTTGGCATGCTTATTGCTGAAGAACGCATAAAAGTAGTAGGCCCTATCTGCATTTAGTATCCGTGCTTATTCATAGTTATGTTGATACTAGAAGTAAAATAAGTTATTAATAGTGACAAAAATTGCAGTTTCTTTGGATCAAGGTGCGTGAGTAATCAAGTTCTGCTGAACATCTACGCTTAATAGATTGTCAAGCGCCGCTGAACGCTACAATGCACCGTGCGACAGTGTGAACACGGCTGGGAGATTTTCACTCCGTTCTGCGAAATCGCACAACCGTTGAAATTGGCACATGAAGGTAAGTAATCAGTGAAAGTAAAAAGAAAAACAAACCCTTGCAATTGATAACATCGCCATGACCCTAGATTCTTGGAGGCCTCTCATGACCACGACTGCACAGTAAAGTAAAGGTACCTACACGCCAAACTGGAGTGAAAATGTTAGCCCTCGCTCCCGGCCAGCAGATGGCAATAGCAGTCGCGGCAGTTGAATTCTGCACGTGGCGGCAGTGAAGCCCAATTTTCCCCCCCCCAAACTTTGAGTGCATTTTCCTAAAAGCTTCAAGTGCATCTGTCATTAATTCCAGCTTGCATCAACCACCGCCACTACTACACAATTTAGGTATGTTACTACGTCAGCGTGAACTGAAAACGGTACCTTAATTAATTCGTGCTGAAAGCACTCGTACGCGCGCGCCAATGAGTGATTTGTGTTGAAAGTACTTCATTCGAGCAATTTGTCTCATTATTTTCACTAGATTTGTACTCAAAAGAAGCTGTAACCTGAATCTGAACATGAAT
This sequence comes from Parhyale hawaiensis, assembly GCA_001587735.2. Classification (NCBI taxonomy): domain Eukaryota; kingdom Metazoa; phylum Arthropoda; class Malacostraca; order Amphipoda; family Hyalidae; genus Parhyale; species Parhyale hawaiensis. Next base: position 2,200,361 of record LQNS02000303.1, read on the forward strand.
AATGAAAAATTATCACGGAATTTTATGGTTTCTAGCTTTTAAAATTCTAGCTAACAACTTCTTAGTTAGGTGACACCGTCACCGTGTCGGTAGGTAGGATAGGTAACTAGGCTACCGAAATGGCCGACGCTCTCACTCTTCCCAGTGTGTGAAGATTACTCTCTACGTCACTAACTGTTGTAGAAGACTGCCTCCTGTATGTGCAATAACACTACCAGATAATAAAAACCCACTCTAAGCATATAAATATTCTCTCTTTTTTTTGCTTGCTCCCTAAAATTACGAGAGAGGACAGTAGGCTAGTTAGTTTCATTAATTACGGTGAAATTTAAACTACGCTATTCTCACTCTCATCACGCACTCTCAGGCATCAGCGATCAATAAACGGATTTTTTTTATCACTGAAAACTTGAAATATATTAGCCTACTCATGAGCTTAAATTATATGACTGTAGGTATGCGCTGCTAGATTGAAAATTACATTAAAATTTTCAGTATAAAATTGCTTTGGAGTTTCGATACACGTTTGTGTTTGAAATCGGTGGACTAAAAGATTAGGCCTAGGTATATTCGCCGAAATTCGGTATCACTATGTTGATCTAACACGCAACACGCAAGTGTGAGAAATACAGCTAACCTCTTTAGCGTTTGTCACGCTATCTGAATAGTTTATTTTATAGAAAAAAAATACTCTCACGCTGCGATTCTCACAGTAGCATTGTTTCTCAATGCAATCGTTTTAATAGCATTTACATGATAGGTATAATGATTCCAACTGCATTTCTTTGCAACACATTTGTTCCAATAGGCTATAGCAGAGTTTATGATAAGATAGTAGGTAAAATTATTTTTCTCAATACGATAACATGTAAAAATTTTTTTCTGGTTACGACGATTTTTCTGTGAGCAAATTATCGTTTTTAGCTTTTTAAAGCCTGCATTACGCTGGAAATTTTGTTTATAAATATATTTTTTTCGTCCTGTTTAGGCGTGGGCAGACGAGCGGTATCTTTGCACATTACGGCGGAACAAAATTGTCTGTACATCAAACTTGCCGCGACATATTAATGCCCACGTAGCGTTGGCAAGGCTCTTGCAGCTACAATGCTTTATGGTAAAATTATTGCATGAAAATAGAAATGCAAAATATTTTCTCAATAAATTTTATTGTCTGTTTATCCGCCGTATTCTTTCATTCTCTGTACATACTGCTCAGCGACTGAGTGTTTTGTACGATCTTGAAGCATGTAAATGAAACATTGACATGTAGGCTTACTTATGTGCTTGCTATCCATGGCATATTGCTGGCTTTGTAAATTGCTGCTTTGAAAGTGGAGTTTTAATCGAAACGTAGGCGTTACATATCATAGTAGTCCACTATATAACAAAACACAGTTGTTGGTCGCTTGCTTGCTTGCTTCTTGCATCCTTGCTCCAATGTTGGTCCGTCTCTCCACGCTCTATGGAAATCATATGGGAAGAAATTAGAGTGCTAAAGACGGTACCTATCAATGGGGTGGGCCACTCTGTGGAAATAAGATAGGATGTAATTCGAGTGTTGAAGACGGTACATAATTGGGGGCACTCCATGGAAATAAGATAGGAAGTAATTCGAGTGTTGAAGGCGGTATATAATGGGGGCCTTGCACTCGGGAACTCCAGCTAAGAAATCTGAGCTCGCCTACATCACTCTGTACGGACGTGTTCTAAGGTGTTACGGAAAATGTCAGTTTTCCAGACAGAATACTAAATTTCCATTTAAGAAGCCCTCTTCAAAGTAAAAAGCACAGGAGACAACGGGGGCTGTCGTGAAGTACTAAGTCTCTGCCGTCATTTATGACGGCGGGTCCTCTACAAAAATACAGTAGATAAACAGGGAAAGCTGGACCGCAAGTTGCTTGCAATTGCTCGAATGCGACGAAAAAGATTGGCCTACATCCATCATACTGAACTCGCTCTTCAGGCAACTCTTTCTCGGAGTCTGCTAGAGCAAATGTTGGCGCAATGCCACTCTCGGCAATTTTTGCTTTTCGTCTGACTGTACAATACCTTGCTTGGGCATGGGTAGCTTGATTGGTTATTTGGCAAGTGTGGTAGCTACGTACACGTACATTTCACGATGTGAACTGATACACGTCTGATCAGGCTTATTACGCTTGTGGCGTTGCTTCTTGTATTTATTGACGATAGGCCGGGCGGGGAATATTAAACGGTGGGTTGTTTGGTGCATCATGTGGGAATAGTGAGGAAAGGTACCACGAGGAGCCCAAACCATTTTGCATTTGATTAAAGTGACCTCGACGCAAGGCAGAAACGGGTGCCGGTATAGAATGTGACCCAACTGAAATTCAGGTGCAATATATGAGAATATAACTAAGTTAGATTAAGCACTTATTCAACGATTGAACTAAAGCTAGTCTAACGTTTTCTTAACTAACCTGTCACATATAATTATACTCTGAGAGAGAGGCTACCTACTGTAGTACTATGTACCGGGACCCACAAATGCGTGCATAAATTCTGAAACAACAGCCACTAGGATATCGTTCGCTGCTTTATCAATTTTGTGTCAGATCGTGAACGAGGATCAGTCGTTCGCTTCCGCTTCAAGCCCGCGTAAGACAATAACTTCTAAAAAACCACGGAGCGTTAATTGTTTACCCCGAAGTTTGAAAGAAGTGAGGTGAGCTTCTGCTCTCAATTGCTGAAAGTGAGTAATAACTTTAATTTCATGTTGGGTCATGACTAATTCTCTTAAATACGCAGCCAAAAGAGCTTTCGTAGTTAGCACGAGCACCACAAACGTATATATATATATATTCATATTTTTGGTACAAATTTCCTCATTTTTATATATGTAAAGCTTTTTGAACCTCCTATCGTCCTATACGTGCAGTGCCTACCTCACTTGTCCTACTATACGAGACCCTCACAACCGTGACAGGTATTGGCAAACCAGCCTACGTATTCTGTTTCCCCAGGTGATGTCACTAACCATGACGTCAGCTTGAGCCAATAGCAGCGCTTAGTGCTCTCACGTGATCGGATTTCATAAACTGTGCCGCCAATCAATACCGTCGCTCGTGACATACGAAAGTGACGTCATGAACGCAGTTGTCATGATGCTCCGCTACTGCTTAGTCGAATAATTGCTTCCTCGGAAATAGTACTACCTCCTGAAATTCTAGGATGCTGGTGGCCGAATTATTTTTATGATCCCAGCTCGTACATGACTGGCATTAGTGGGAAGAACTCCTCACTTCATTTCTTTGTGTAAGTGGCCTGGATATTTTCTATGTTTTTAAGAACTACCTACATTATTGTTACTTCCAACAAAAACGAAGCACGATGTCACTGATGTGTATTGTTTTACCATTGACTACCGTGGTTATTTATAAATGCAACTGATTGTAGATAAGGCTTATTTCCTAATCGCATTAAAATGGCATAAATTCACTCTTGTGGAGAAGTTACACAAATTTTTCTTCTTTTCTTACTGTGTTTAGTACACATTTACAATTAACTTTACTACAAGGTGTTAGCCGCCAACAGCAGGACAACATCTGTCATCAAACCATTGACGTATACTGTCCAGTTGGTGCTACTCTTACGGGATGAAAGGTTTACTGATGCTTTGGTGGGATAAGCGAAGGAGTATATGTGACCTAACCTTCCTTGCCAACCATTTTTTCTCTTTAACGCAGTAGTATTCCAAACGAAACAGCAGGATTAACTACAGCATTTAATAATTCAATGTACTGATTATCATATCCGATACGTACGTACAATTGTTATTGCTGCAGGGGAAAGCAATGTTGGATAATGCCGTGAAGGGGTAAAGGTCCACTAATCAAAATGATACTCATTCACCACAGTGAAGCAAGCCCCGCGATCAGGAGGGTGACCGCCGCACCAGGCAGCGTGGGAGTACTGCGCCGGCAGCAGGCGGCACCAGATACAGCAGAAATAGCTGCGCTTACGGGAACACCTGAGCGTGTGGGACAGCCAGGTAAGTGAAGTGGGAAGTGGTATCAATTAGCGTCTGGCAATGCGGGCGCATCAGGTGTGGTTGGGCCTATTTGAACGTGACAGGGTGTTTTGTATTTGGACATGGAAGGTACTTTGTATTTGGACCTGGAAAGTACTTTATATTTGGAAGTAGAAGGTATGTTGCAATTGGACGTGGAAGGTACTTTATATTTGGACATAGAAGGTAGTTTATGCTTTGACACGGAAGATGTAAGTAGTGTATAAAGCTGCGAAATGCGTGTTTTTGAGGGTAACCTACCCTCGCGGCTCCCCTCGCGCGTGAGCTTCCGGTTTATAACGGCCAATGCACTACCGGTTTAACGGGGATCAGGGGGGGGGCGCAAACCGGAAGTGGGCGGGGCCTGGGAAACCGGAAGGGGCTGCGCGATGACCCGGCGGTGAGAGGGTAACCTACCCTCAAAAACACGCATTTCGCAGCTTTATACACTACTGATGTATACCTAGTTACCTCCGCTCAGGTACTATACACTTTTGTCCGAGTTTGTATATTTGTCTCTTTGACTGTCACCAAGATTGCTCAAAAAGTTGTGGAGGGAGTTCTGTAAAGTTTACAGTGATTGTCAGGAAAAATAGACGATTTACTTTTCATGAAAATACGTTCAACCGTTGGTTTGTCTGCTTCTTATTTTGCTTGGTAATATAATTCTGAAAGTTGTGGACCGATCTTCATGAACTCTGCGTGAATTGTTAGGAATTTTACGAGGAGCAAATGATCAAATTTTTGTGATGCTCTGTTTGTTCTATGTTTGTTTTTATATGTCAATTACATCACCAAAAATATATGAATAGATTTTCATTAAATTTACAGGAATTGTTAGAAATGTTAAAACACCCAAATGTTTGTCAAAAACATAACTCAGAAGTTATGGACGGATCTTGAAGAAATTTGCAGGAGCTGCAAGAAATGTTAAGGGGCACGAATGCCCAACTTTTTGTGATGATGAAATAGACATCCTGATTTCTGGATTAATTTGATTTTTCGTTCACATTGTGTAGATTGGTGGAGGTGTACGCTCTCTGAGAGCGCTTCTCTAGTTTGTATTTGGACATGGAAGGGGGTTAAAAAACGTAATTTGTATGCTAGTAAAGGATAATGAATCTTATTTTTCATTGCAGCAAACAAACATTGCTGTTTTACTTTTGCTAAATTATAAATAAGTATGACATCGACATCTCATGTTGTTGAGGTGATGTCATATAAAAAAATGAAAGCACAAAGGCGATCTATGGATATAATTTATTTTTCAATCTCAAACTATATTCGAAGTAAAAATATGTCACACTGGGAGAAACAAATTTGGATTGAATGTGTGCAGTAGTTGTAGACGTTTATTTTTATTTCCATCGCGTCTACTTAGGAAATTAAACGGTGATTGTAAAAATTTAACACTTTATTTAGGGATTAAGTGCATGCTGAGCATATCAGAGTCATTGTATCCAAGAACAAGCGTAGTTTCAATAACAATGCTACCAGGGTCGTTCCAAAAGTTTTGTCTCCTATTTTTAACTCAAAAAATTGAAAAGCCAAGAAAACGGAAGTGGTACTATTAACACGAGCGATCTTCTTGTACTCCAGAATTTATCCTTCGATGTAGTCTCCACTATTCCCCGTGCACTTTTGCCAGCGATGAACAAGAGCCTTGATGCCTCAGTCGTAAAAGTGAGTGATTGCAGGGGCAGTTCATTTTTTTCGCGGCTGCAGTTACGGCGTTGTTGTTGGGGAAGCGCTGCCCCTTAATGCGCCCTTCAGAAGTCTGAAAAAGTGGAAGTCTGCCGGCGTCAGGTCGGAACTATATAGTGGGACGCATATTCTATGGCCTTCAAACTTGTCAGTGACCTAGCGTTGTCGTATTGCAAACGGAATGTTTCCTTTTCCTATGGCCTTACACGGGCAATTTGGGCCTTTAGCTTGGTCAACGATTCAACGTAACGGTCTGAGATGACAATCGCTTCTGGCTCCAAGAAATCCACGCATTTCCTTCTCCGTTATCCGTCGATCGGTGTGAATACGTTGATCGACATGCGCTGTATTTTCCGGGATAATGGCTGTGCATGGGCGTCCGGAGCACAATTTGTCACTCAAATCTCTGTCGCCACTCTGAAATCGACGACCCCATCTCCTGACTGCGTTTACATCAAATGCATCAGCTCTGTAAACGTTCACCAGGCGGTGGTGAATGCGGATTGGTACAATTTTTCTGCATTGAGGATTCAATGACGCTTCCATGGACAGGTACTGCAGCCCAAATCAAATGGAGCGCGAAGCAACACCAGGACGCCCGGAAAACTGCTTGTCTCACGCACGTCGATGATAGCTTTCTTACAGTGTCATACCGCCAACGTCTGCAACAGAGAGATTAAACTTTCAGGTCAAGAGTGCATAACTTCAGACATCATGACAATGCAATTTGCAATGCTCCGGTGGAATGAAAAATGGGAGACATTACTTTAGAATGACCTTTGTACACAGCATAGATTGTGTCTTATCGCATCGGCTGGATGACTATTTTTCATTTAGAAAAAGTAAGGCGGGACAAATATCCGCAACTAGCATGACTTGAAGCGCTCTTGCCAGTTTTAGAATGCTCATACAGCACGATGACCGCGTGTCTTGTACATGTTCTGCTGACCATGCAGTTGGTTCCGTTGCATATAACGCCATTCCTACGGAGATTGAGTTTTAAAGTGGATGGCAAAATATTAATCCTGCATTTAAAGGTATTTATACAAACCTCTTAATGGTTGTCTCTTAATGTTTTCCCATGGATCCATCATGTCTAACAGGTGAACTCTGACTGCCCGCTAGTGTAAATCTACAAGTCATCTTTATGGCTTCTCCCATGTGTTAGCTTTAAGAATGAATACCTCAGGTGCTGCACTTCTAATAACATGTTGGGCGCTGTAACCATATGAGAAAAATGTATGGCTTTTGTTTTTTCTGTCTTTCTTAGCAGATTTCCGGGCATCCTGGTGTTGCTTCGTGCTCCATTTGATTTGGGTTGCATTACCTGTCCATGGAAGCCTGGTCGTGTACTTTTAATAATAATAAATATGGGCTTTGGTTTTCCGTCACTTCATTGCTCGCTTTACGATGTGTGCAGCGTGACACCTCTGATTTTGAAGTTATAGACGTACACAGCTTATCACCTGGTATAAAAGTGTTGGAAGTACCATTTCTGTTACGTATAAATATACCTACTGGGTAAAATTACACACGACAAATGGCGGCTTGTTGTATATTTCTCTCGCACATTAGCGCACCCCTCCATGGGGGGTGCAACTTACCATAGCCCCTGAACGGCGGGCGACACCAGCGCCACCGCACGTCTGCTGTGGTGGTGGGAATCCCAAGCTTCTGGCTCCCAGCCAGCTGCCCTCCGACGCGTGCCTCTGCGATGACGGTGCCCGTGCCGTACGTTGTGGGCTACATTGTAATGGTCTTCCATAGCCGTAGTGGTCTACGTCAGCCTTACTTTACTTTTTCTGTCTATGACTTCCGAGGCTCTAACGTGTCCGTGTTTTGTAAAATTAAGTGTGAGATGATGAGGCACACCGCCACGAGAGTGAGCAGTCTTACCAGCCAACGAACGGGTAAACCTTACGCGGCGGCAAAAAATGTTAATGCATGAAAATATGCCGCATCTTTAAAACCTTTACAAGCTGCCAATGAGCCTCCAAAGGACCCTTCTGAGTGGTCGCGAGCCACAAGTTGACCTCTGCATTATATTTTGGATGACAGAAAACGAAAACTGTACCTGGAAACCCTATCTAGACATATGAGACACTGCTCAGAAACAGCCCTGTATTCTTACGCAATGACATCACTAAGAGAGGCTATAGGTGACGTTTCGGCGCGTGTCGCAGGTCTAGTCTTACGTTGGTTGAATCTACAGGCCACCTGGTTAAAAAGCTGTTGACAACCAAACAGCACCGATCGTCGACCCACATGCCGTCGCCGCCTATGGCAGTGCTTTTTAATATGTACACACGGAAATATCGTGCAAGGTTTCCCTTAACGCCACCTGTTGAAGGGTCGTTGGACCTGTCCTCGGCGGTAACTAAATTGGAGACCTGAATACATAAGTGCAGTAACCCTCATAAATTGAGTGCAGTAACCTTCTCAAATAAAGTGTAGTAACCATTTGAATTAAAGTTCAGTAGTCTACCTATGTAAAGTACAGCATCTCTCATAAGTAAAGTGCAGTAAACCTCCTACGTAAATTGACCTAACCCTTTTAAGCTAAGTTCAGTAACTCGTAAGAGTAAACGGCAGCATCCCTCAAAAGAATCACTTCAGTTTTTTCCCTAAATTTCCCAGGGTGACTGCACTTGGTCTATCAATTTTCCACAATTATGCCAACTGTGTGCGTATACAGCAGTTCTTACATGTGCGCTTGCAGCTGGTGTACGCAATGGCCATATTACACACGAGAGGGTTAGCACAGAGGGCTCCCCTCATGGCTCAACGCATCGCTATTCTCAGCCTTATAGTTTGTTTTGTCTTCATATACACAACGGCTCCTGCTGCCTGCAGCCATAGAGCCGCTGTGGCTCCTGCTGCCTGCAGCCATAGAGCCGCTGTGGCTCCTGCTGCCTGCAGCCATAGAGCCGCTGTGGCTCCTGCTGCCTG
>LQNS02000303.1:2212928-2231515 GCA_001587735.2 Parhyale hawaiensis
CTGCAGCCATAGAGCCGCTGTGGCTGCTGCTGCCTGCAGCCATAGAGCCGCTGTGGCTGCTGCTGCCTGCAGCCATAGAGCCGCTGTGGCTGCTGCTGCCTGCAGCCATAGAGCCGCTGTGGCTCTTGCTGCCTGCAGCCATAGAGCCGTTGTGGCTAGTGCTGCCTGCAGCCATAGAGCCGCTGTGGCTCCTGCTGCATGCAACCATACCGTACAGCCTCTGTGGCACCTGCGGCCTTCAGCCATTTTTACTGAGCAGAATTAAATGCTTTTGGTGCCCCATCGTTAAACCCCACCCACCCCCCTTAAGGGCACGCTCTACATCTGCCGCACTACACACGTCTGACAAAGGAAAGAAGAACAGCTTGCTCTTAATAAGGATCTTCATACAACGACGTTGCTCCCAGTTAATTGGTCATGCATGTCGAGATTGACCTATGGTAACTGTATGAGTATATAAATAATAGAGATTTCGTCAAGTAGACACGGTAGGGCAGTTAAGTGTAGCGAGACCTGTGGAAAGTCCACGGTTGATTTTTGCCTTGGCTTTTTAATATGTACAGTACCAAGCCTATGCTATGGTACTACCGTCTGATGTAGATTCACCTAATGCAGATCTTCTAACATGATGCAGCCCGTACAAACAAAATTCTGTCACTTAACTCTGCCGAACTCTGTCTAATCCAAAAAGGTCCGTCTACCCTAACACATGTCGTCTAACCGAACGCCAGTCGTGGATACCAATACTTGATATCTACCATGAAGTATGTCGGACAACCTAACGCTCCTCATCTAACTTAACGCTTCTCATCTAACCTTTCGTACATCCTTTAACCCAACTCTTCTCATGTAAACTAAGGCACCTGACCTGCACCTCATCTAACCTAACGCGCCTCATCTGCCCTAACGCTCTTCATCTGACCTACCGCTCGTTATCTAACGCTGCTCTGTCAAACTTGACGCTCATCATCTAACCTAACGCGCACCATCTAACATTGGTCACTCTTCTAATCTAACCAAACGTTCTGTATCTAACCTAACACTCACCATCTAACACTGCTCTATCTAACCTAACGCTCCTCATCCAACCTAGCGCACCTTTTCTGACCTATTTAAAGGCCTGTCTACGTTAGTCTTTGAAGGCATTCAGTCATCCACTAGTCCGAAGTTTTCTAATGTCGTAGTCAGCACAAAGTTGTATACGTCGTGGAAGTTATTACAGTGTTAGTCGTCAGATCATCTTCCTTGGCAGGTGTCAAGAGGCAAGTTACGGACATCTCTTCATATATAGGAAACAGTGAAATAAATTCAAAAAATAGTACACTTTTCTGCTGTTTCGACGGTGCCATAACGCATTCGGACGAGTGTATGAGCAAACATGTTGAATATATTAACGGATAAATCGGCCATAACAGCGGTATATAAAAGAACGCTCCTCATCTAGCTTAACGCTAATCACCTAACCTTACGTCCCTCATCTAACCAGATGATCCCCGTGTAACCTAACGCTTCTCAAGTAACCTAACGCATTTTTAACGAACCTTCTATTCTCACATTCTTCTTCAATCGTAAAAGGTCAACTACCGTCGCTGCGTTTCTCCAATCAACGTTCGCTTGCAATGTCTCGTGAATTTTTTGTTCTATCTTTATCACTTTTTTTCACATAGTCGTTTGCGAGACCCATTGAAATTCCTCAGTAATCACTTAACTAAAATGTTTTTAGTGTTGATGTTTGCGTATAAATGAGTAGTAAACGCTAATACATAGGTATCTGACCAATTTTAAGCAACGAATTTTGCTGTTAAACGTTGCTGGTTTTTCTTCCATACCTTTTTTCCGCTTACTTTTCTTTGACCCTGGTGTGTTATATCTCATCTCCTTTTTAAGCTGGAAGTTCATAACTAACGAATAACTATAGTCACGCATTCTTTTAGTATTGTCGCATGAAAATTTGTGACGTACTTGGCACTGTTTCGTCTATTTAGTATATACGTTTATATACAGACTACCGGTTTTTTGAGACAGCTCCAGCCGTAAGAAATTTCGATATTCTCTATTTGAGTAAAGAGTCTATATGTTTCTTCCGATGCGGTTTGAAAAGCTGGATCGTGTTGAAACTCTCCAGAACATATAGGCGTTGCTCTTCAGTGATATCACCGACCCGCGTGTCATGTATACGACATGCGCAAATATGTTGCAAGTCAGAGAGTGAATTTTCTACCTATGACCTGTAAGCAATAGCAGCTTAAACAATGAAAGCTTGACTGCTGCTGTACCCTGCTCAGTTGGTATCCAAGATGTCCTAATTGTTTACTATCTAATATCGAAAGCGTAACGGGCGTACTAACATGGGACCGAACGAACTAAGGAGTGAGAATAGGGAGGAACAAACAGTATTTAAATATGATTATCGCCCGCGAGCGAAACGGGTTGAAGATTTAAGTATATATATATATATACATACATATTTGTTTGTAAATATATTTGTCTGTTCACCCAAAAAGGAGAAGGAGTTGAGCCATGTTCATATGGCTAACTCCGATGTGAAAAATGCCAAAAAATCTAGAGTTTACTGGCCTTAAAAAATGACGGCGTTAAATTTGTCTCCACCGCGGGTGATTGACTTACGCCCCTAGGCTTTCGAGTTGTACGTACAGTAATAGCTTCTTTATCGCGGGTGCTAAGCTCCTTGACCGGCCGTGATAGAGCACCATATTCATTTTATCAGTTTACGTGTATTTTTACCTTTATAAATGGTCCTTCATTATTATAAGACTCACCCCATATTTTATTAATGACCGCTCTCAGGCGTAAAGCTATATGAACTTGCTAGATAAGTTTACCACCACTAGCCTGTGCGTACCGTAGAAAAATATTTTTCAGTAAATATGAAGACACTGGAATTTTACCCATAAAACCTATGATATGAAAAACCTATGTTCGCCATATGAACCCGCGATGCAGTGAATCCGTCGAAAATGAACCGCGATGCGAACAATATTGCACGAAACAAATGATAGTTTAGACATTCTCTTCTACTAATATAATTGGACAGACTTCTTGCATTACACTGTATTTTATATGACAATTGAGCCCATTTTTATAATTTTTCATATCTTGTTCTTTATATCTCTGTAAGTTAACGTACAGCCTAGTATCTGCCAGTATTTCTTCGAGTGCTGTTTATGCATGGCAGTAAAGTGAACACCAGTTCACTCTAACTGTAAACCATGCAACAAAGTTTCAAAAGTAGCCAGCTTGGGCTGGTGAGCGACTTCGCTAATTGTCTTTCTGTTGGTCCATCTTCACTCTATAATTTTTCTTTTTCACTCTACTGTATTCTTCGGAAATTGCAGTGTGACTCAATGCACCAAAGCAAAACTTTTTTTAGGGAAGTCCTCACGGAAAAAGCTCCACTAGAATCTACACTTTTTAAAATAGTTCAAAATTACTTGTATTGGCTGAATATCACGAGCCACATGAGTTGTTGTAAAAATTTATGAATTTTTCCTTTTCTTGACCTTCCTCTCCTTTCCTTCATGAAATAATAAAAACACATCGCCATGAATGTTACTTCTTTGTATGACGGCACAGCAGTTTCTTCTATACCATACCATTGACAGATGTCTTCCTATTCTGTTTTGTTTAGTTTTTTTTAGATTTTACGCTGTCGTTGCGTTTAGAATGTGAACTTCAGGCTTTTCTTGGGGCTACACAAACGAAATTTGCCATAATGTCGCAGCCGCGTCGCTCTATTCACTAAGCGATCCAGTTTTATATGAAAAATTTTCCTAGTTTGTTTTACAGTAAATTTCTTGGCAAAGGCGGCCAAGAACGGGGCTAAATGACTGTCCACTCCTGAGATTTGGGGAGAAATATTTTTTATGGATGCAAAAGCAAGAATATGAAAAATAGACAGGCATTTTTTGCCTAACTGGTCACCAAAGATTGATGTTATGTAATTATGAACTGCTAGGAGACACTTTTTTATGTGTTATTGTTACAGGAAGAACAATGTAACGGGTATGCATATTTCATCTAACTGGACATGTCGGTTGAGAGCAGAAGTCGGAAATGCTCCAAGAGAGGACGTGGTGATGCCACTGAAGGTGCCGCGGGTGCGCGGGTTGGCACAAACCGCCCGTTTGGGGCAAAAGTAAGGCGATCTTTGGCTAGCAGCCTTGTTTTACTTTAGGCGACCTGTGGCTGGCAGGCAGGGGTTGGCATAGAGCTGTACCTACAGCTAAGTTAAGCCCTCAGGCATATTGTACGCAGCAGTCTCCTCCCGACTCTCCTCAAGACAGCTCACTCTTAGAGGTACGCACCTTCCCTGTCGGCTACTTCGCCTACATCCCCATCTGTACACGAGACACCGCTCATAGCAACCCGCACTATGCTGGTACCATCTTCGTTACTAACTCTGATGCAGCTAGTTGCAATCACCATCCACTAGCATTTTTGGTTACAAGAACCAAAATAATTACCGCATAGTACTGGTTGCTGTGACTAAAGCATACTCAGTGTACAGAGAGTGCAATGCTGCAGCCCCGTACGTGGTGCGCTCACGCCAGTGTCACGATGCGATGGATTATGTCACGGATTCCAGTTATCAGCTGTGATAATGGCAGTGAATGATATTAATGATAATTGTGCTTGGGTGAACTGGGGTGATGGTTCCAATTGTTGTTCGAAGGAAGGAAGAACCGTAAACGCAAAATGGAAAAGTTCCTGCAACGCATCGAACGTAACGTATACACGAATATATATATATATATATATATATATATATATATATATATATATATATATATATATATATATATATATATATATATATATATATATATATATACCCTTTGTCTACCGAAACTCTGCTGTTGCGACAGTTTTCTTTGTCTATTCTAATTAAAAATTCATACTCGTAATATGCTTCATTAATCTGGATAGTAGTGACATTTAGAAGCGAAAATAGAAATTTTGTCAATTTAGAGATGGACTGCAAGCAAGATCATTATCTGTGTAGTTTTAGTCTTACAAGAATATTTTTCCATGGTCACGGCTCTAGTGCCTATTGAAAAATTATGCAAACATAATCAAGTCGTCAATGCTTTTGGACTGGCTATTCGAAAGTAACAATTAGCAATGCTGTCTGGAGATATCGCCAAAGCAAAACAATTAGCCCCTAGTGAGAAGACATTAGATTTATGTGTAGGTATGCATCCTATCTTCTTTCATTATGTTATCCTGTTGTTTCCGTGCGCGGTGACCCTCCGTACATGGACTTCCACAGCCCTTCTTCCTAATTTCTGCGCATACATCGCTGTTGTTGCTGTTTCTCTCTCTTTCCTCTAGAAATGATTAATTTCGGTGACTACTCGAGCTTTCTTTTTTTAACTTCCCTGAAATAAACTGTAGATGTCACTTACGCGTAGATTTTGAATTCGGCCTCCTTTCAGTCGGATGCCGGAAGCAGATCGTTATTGAAATTTTCCCTAAGCTACAGAAACGTTGTTGTACAGCTTGAAAACCGTGAATTTTTGCTTAATTTGATACGGTTTGCAGCTCTACAATTTCTACAGTGGAAGTCCTGCTTGACTTTGGCTTATGCATGCACAAGGGGGTTATTGAAAGTTCTGTTGAGCATATCGGGTATATTTTCAATGAGAGTACCGTGATGTCGTATTTAAATTCAGGCTCGCTCCAGATTCACTGGTATATTTTTCCATGACTAAATTGATCACTAGAGCCATATACTCTTATCTGAGCATCTATTTATATGATTCAACATAGTCTTTACTACATAGTCTACACTCTACACTGCAGTGTAGGCGATGCATGTTCTAGTGCAGGGAACTGGTAACGGGGTTTTACCTATGACCAGCATATGTTGAATAAGGTCATCCCATGAACATACCAGCCCTCCCGGTACTGTTTTCCATCATGCACAGCAAAAATTAGCTCCACTACTAGTATAGCTTTGATCATCTGGTAACACTTAGCTTTTCGTCTGCTGTCCTATATGCTCTAACGATAAGTTTGCTTACCTCCCTCTTTAATTCACTTTATATTTCATTTCCTTGGTTCCTATGCAGAGAGAGCATCTATTGCTATTTATTAAGACCACGGTTCAACTGCGCTGTACACAGATACTGTATATAAAAATATCATGAAAATGTGATGTAGTACGGAGCTTTACCATTAGAAGCCGGGCAGCTATAGGGTCGTTGTATACCGTGTTGTACTAGCTATACCGAAAGCCAAAATCAGCCCAGATCGTCCGTCCGGTTTGCTTGAGAAGCGTCGGTACTGCACTCAATGAGTTAATAAAAAGCGGTGACTTAATTACAGATAGAAATACTTTAGCGTAATCTATAAATGGAGCAACAGATTTACGGTACGTTCTGTAAAGTTAGCTCTCCATTAGCAGGCCCTTTCTGGCTTCAAAGACTCGTCTTCGAGTCCGACTCTTAGGCTATCCTTTTTCTTATTTGGGTTTTTCCGCAGTCCTAAATTGTTTTACGTGTCACTTGAGGAGTTTAGAGTTTTCAAATATGTTCATAAGTTTTGTGAATGCGTCATAATAATAATAATATACTGTATATTTTTCATATGGATGCTGCGTCCAACATGTTTGGGGCAGAGCATCCTGAGGTATTGATACTTAAGACTAACATGCAGAAGAATAACACTTAATACTAACATAAGAGAGACTTGGCAATTGTTGTGCAGCGTTTCATTTAGTGCACGTTACAGCATCTCCTGTCGGACAGCATATCATCCAGGTCAATGATGACTGTCCGGTAGGATGCATTGCCTTCTAGTGAAATGTTTGTTTCATTTTTCACCAACTGGCACTTATATTTTTCATTTCCAAGTTGTTATTCAAGAAATTAAATTAATGAATGACAGCTGTCGGTCTATCGGTCACTTTGTCACGCTCTTATAATGATGAATTCCATGGGCGTGTTCGAATCACTCAATTTGAGACACATAATTTAATTGGATTAGCATATTTAAACTATAGTTCGAACTTCATTCTTACGCGTTCCGTAGCCTTGCCGAAAAGTCGGTCGAACTTAATTAAGGTTTATAAGTTACTTCAAGGCACTCCGAGGGAAAGACTCGCTTCACTTATTACAGCACTGCGCATCAACATGTAGGCGCGTCTATATACGTATAGGTGCATATATTCCATATACTTTGCGGCTGGGTCTCCAGCATTCTCCTATAGTACAGAAACTATTGAAGAGCAGTCTAGGATGGATTGCCCAGACCCCTCGCCTTAACCATAAAGCGCGAACACCACCTCTTGTAATGTATTCGCTATGGTTATCCTGCCCAAGGTAGGATTCGAATTACCATGAGAGTGCAAATGCCCTGCAGGATCCACTGCCTTATCAATCATATATCACAATATTTTACGGCATTCCGCGCAGTGCACCAGATGATCAGTAGTGTATACCTCATAACGTAATCTTACTTCAGATTGCTGTTGTAGCCCTTGCCAACCAATGGTATACCGTCAGTTTTGTAAGTAAAATGTGTTACATATTCTTAGTATAACTGATGAGAGGCTGCATCCATATGTTTAGGCGGTGGTTTTATGCTGTTTAAAATGTTTTCTGGGAAAGTATCGTATTCAACTTCAAGTTACCCGGTATTTAAATAAGGACCCCACAATGACTTCGAACCATTCTTCTCTATCGGGGCAATGAACCGTATGCAATTGGTTAAAACAGAAATTAATTTTCAACGTAACCGAAGCGTCATTTTTTTATAAAATTCTTATTCATTGCAACATAGAAAAAATGATGCTTGCAGCTCACTTACTACGTTTGCTCTTGTTGACTATTCGTACTATTCTGCCCGCCTTTACCTTATTCTTTTGAAATTTTTTTCGATATGGTTGCTGTCAACCCCAATTCTCGGATGGTTTTAATACGATTACCGGTATTAGTGTCCGTGTTTTGTCGCTTAGTTACTTGTATAACTGCTACATTTATTATTACCGATATTGACACGTTTGCTGTTACCCTAGCTACGGCACATACATATGCAGCCAGGTGCCACATTCAACTTAGCTATAGGAAGTAGGAGGACGTGATCAACTGAGCATGTCGACATATACGGTACAAGATTGTTTAGGTACTACCGTATTTCAAACTTCACGAGCACGAAAACAGAGCATAACGAGGGCCGAAGTTGTTACCGCGTGCTACTGCAGTGCATAACGTCGTGCGTTACTTCAGCGTAGTTCAGGTACATGCAGCTTACTACAAGAATACGTAGCATTATTATTATTATTATTAGAAATATAAAATGCAATGCAGTACAGGGAAATTGCAATATGCTGTTAAAAATACCGCTCAAAAACTATTTGCGGCTGACCCGAATACATACCACCAGCTTCCTCATGGCCGAACGCAGATCCCGGCAATTAACTGCATCCCCAATCGAAGTATAAACCGCAAAGCGATATGAAGAGCATGTGAAGCAGCAGAGGTGGGTGTCTCTGGGCAGCACTTGCGGAGCGAGAGAGAGAGAGGTGCCGGTACTGAAATAGAACTGAGAATTGGCGAGATTTCAGCTCTACCTGCCGTGAAATTCTGGCACTCCTGCCCTGCCAACCGTTCTGTAGCTACGTGCTCTATGTTGCATGTGCTCTGCAACATGCCATGCTGTCATATGAAACATGACTTGTTGATGTTTTCTCACACGTGGCATGTAATGCCTCGAAACATGCTGCACCGGGCTCTGAAACATGTGACATGCCTTTCTAAAAAAGCATAGGTTTGGCTTTAACCCTAACAAACTACTGCTGTTAAATTATTTGAAAGAGGATAAATTTGTACAGGCAGAGGGTGTTCTGAATCTTCTCCCGTCTATCTGTATATTTTATTATTTACATGGAGGAAATATGGTGACAGTGCTGCCTAAGAGCATGTATATATGGGAAAAACTTAATGGCTGAAAATAGTCGTCAACAAACGTTACAATGTATCATTAGGAAATGCATCATAATAACAAGTCGGAGAGTGTCATAGCAAAATAAACCCACCGAAATGGCATGTGGCTTCCTTCAAGGGCGCCGTAATAGCAAAAATGAGTGGCACTCTTTCAGGTGGCTGTAAGAGTGCCATTCTGTAGAATATGAGCACCGCGATGGTAGGATTGAGAGCGCCACAATGGCAATACTGAGCACCATTGCGGCAAACTAGCGAGCTAGTGATGGCAACACTGATGTGCTAATAGCAAGAGATAGTATCGTAATGGCAAAAATGGACGCGCTAATGGCAAGAGAGTGCCATCATGGCACAACACCGTCACACCAGTGGCAGCAGCAGCTACAGCTGCAGCAGAGGTACAGAGGAGGCATTGAGTCTGTGCTGCACACAACAGCTTCTGAGCAGCACCGCAGCAACCTTCTCTGCTGCACCGCTGTTGCTGCTTCGTCCCTGCAGCGCGCCCGGAAGCATCGTCAACGGGACGAAAGCACGCGCAATATTCCGAAAAAAAAAGACGCGCAATAAAAGACTGCGAAAGTTCTTCAATGTTTTCCAACTGTAAGCGGTTATTATAAATCCATGACGCCGAGCTCGACGCTGTTTCCGTTGCAGCAGAAAGTTTCTCGCGCTGGAGAAATTCTTGTTGACATTCGATTGAGTACGGGATTAATTTGGCGACCAGCACGGGCAAGACGATGGTAATGGGTGGCATAATGCTTTGACTAATAGCGTTTGTAGCGCTCGATTGTTTTTGCCAGTCAAAGTCGCAAACACGACAGGCAGGCTCAGTGTATACACGGCTGCAAACTTTTGGACTCTACCATAAACCATCGTGTCGAACGCCTTGTTCTCTATACAGTCACACAATTTACTACCACTGAAAAGTTAATCCAACCAACCTGAGTTGGTTGTAATCAATAAAATTAAAACCTATTCGTACTGTAAACAGTGCGTATAATTAAACGTTTTCACCCTAAAAATTACGTTTTTTCTGTCAACTAATTTCTTAACTGGTGATGACATCGGGAAAGTTTTTGTTTGTTCTACATTTAGTGTGGAAGTCTTTCT
Organism: Parhyale hawaiensis; assembly: GCA_001587735.2. NCBI lineage: Eukaryota > Metazoa > Arthropoda > Malacostraca > Amphipoda > Hyalidae > Parhyale > Parhyale hawaiensis. The sequence goes on from LQNS02000303.1 coordinate 2,223,002, forward strand.
TTCTTTGTTTTCGCTAGCAGACATGCTGGTTACATCATTTTTTAGACCGACTAGTGAGTCCTAATTGTACGCAGCAACTTGATATGGAGCTTGTCCAGCTGAACTCGCAACAAGAAAGCAAATAGGAGAGCAGTGAAATAAGCAGGTCTGTGTGACTGAGAAGAGCCGAAGCATATATGCAGGGCACTCGGGCCAAGGTCGGTACACATACCACGCCGAGCAACATTTGCTCTAGCAATTATCAGACCGACGTAAGGAGCTTTGCAGCTAATCACAGGAAGTTCTTTAAACAACAATGCAGGTAACACGAGGCTATCGCTACCGGAGCTGCCAGGCTGCCTTGAACAATATGAAGCTTTGATTGTACTCTCGAGACGGTATATTCTAAGCTGCATGTTTGTATACCGTATAATGCACCTCGTCCCAAGTGACTCCTTGTTTTTGGGCACTAACAAGCATTACCCAAACCCTGCAAGCACATCCTGTCTTGCAGCAGGGGAACTACCTGCAGTATTGGTGTTTTTCTTACGTGTCTAGGCGGGGATATCTTATTGGCGGAAACGATTGTTTGTTCTGGGACAACACTGTTATGTGCAGTTTACGTACGGTACTAGACATGTATCAAACTGTATTTTCCGTGCATAGTATGGCCGAACTGACCACAGTAGACAGGGCCCATATGTGCCTTTGCTACCTCTAAACTGCATCCGTCCCCGAGCATACATAAATACATATCTGTGGTGGCCACCTCGTTTTCTGCTGGGCACCACGAGGGAGCCAACGAGACGAAACCATGTTGGCCAATGTGGTACCGGTAGTGCATAATAGCTACCTTGCACCTTGAAACCCCACTACCACTTAAACCCCACGTGAGGCGCACCTGTTACCGTCGCTCAAGAAAATTTCTGTTCCCGAGGTCTCTCTTTGCAGTACACCGAATATCAAGTTCCAAAATTGTTTAGCAACGCAACACGAGTTATGTTGTTTCTAGTTGTTTATTTCTAAGTGATACCCGGTGTCTCATTACAAACATACCTATAGTTATCTTGTTCACAGTTTGAGGTGCATCCGGTGCCAAAGCTGTTTATTTGGTACGCCGTACTTTTGTAAACAAATTATTTCTAGTTGCTTGCGTGGCATGTATTTCAAAGCTCTACTCCACACTTGTGTTACTCGTTGTTTTCAAGACAGTTGGTATATTCTACGAAGTATTAAGGCTTATTCACAGTGACAGATATCTTAAAACATATTACTTCTTTCGTATACTTACAGTATCTGCATACAGTGCGAGGTATCGTGTCATTGTTGTCGTTGCTTTGGTATAAGTGAGATATGATGGAATGAGGTTGATAGCCGTGGCAGGTGTCTACGTACTGCAAGTGTTCTCGTAACAATACAACGAATTTATCTGTAATGACAACATGGTCTTTTATTTCCGCTTCATTACCATGAAGGAGCTGGCATAAGAGTCAGGTAGAAAAAGAAATGGTGACAGTCATACGCATTCACGAAAAATTTTGTTTCTTTAGCCTGTCAGAATAAATATATATACTATATATATATTACCTACGGAAATTTATCGAAAAAGGATAGGTGATACCTCTTCCAAAGCAATAATCTGTTTCTTTGCATATTTTAGCTATTTACAATTTCTAAGAAATTGAAGGCTTGTTTTTTTGTTCATAACAAAAAAAAAGTCTTCCTGAAGAATTGTAAAAATTTATAGCGATACCACATCCGTTGTCTATTCTGCTGAATAAAAGATACACACAGTATCCATTGCTCAGATATTAATACGCGGCGCTCTTGTGCGTTTTTTTTTTTTATTATTTGTACGCATTCTCACGTGCGTGCATTGGTTGAGTTCATTTTTATTTTATTTTTTTTTTGTACTTGCAGATCTTAGCTGTGCTGCAACGGGGGGGGNGGGGAGGGGAGGAGGAAGGTGCTAATTATGGTACATCGATAGGCCTATAGTTTGTATTTGGTTCATTGGCGAAGTTTTATTTTGGCACATTGGCGGAGTGCACACTATTGCGTCACTAAAAGTTCATAATTTTGTTGCGTCGGCGAAGCATAACAATATAATAAAAAAGCATACAATTCACAAGACATACAGCCCGGCCGTGAAGCAAACTCCGTAATTAACATGTACGTTCTCTCAGCAATATAACTCAGTTTTTTCCGCACTGCCTTCTCAGAACAATAACAATAATCCATATTTGTTAGTACACTTCTGCTCAGCAGGCCAACAGGCGCATTTTCCAGCCCAGTAATTTTTTGTTAGCGTCGTAAACACTGAACTTAGTTGCTTCTCGGAAATTTTTAAAATGTACCTTATTCTTTTGGTGTTTCTAACTCTCTCTCGAATATAGACTCACATCCGACGAGAACATTTTGCCTTCGTTTCGGAAGCGTAGCTTTTTTGCGTTCACTTAATTCTCAGAGAGTAATAATATGTCGTAAATCAAAATAAGCTGTGGTGAAGCACATCTTATTGACAGAGAACTGGACTTCCTGGAGTTGACTCCTTGTCATCTAATATTAAAGTTAACCTGAAAAAGTATGAATACTTCGGATCGGAAACTCTACCTGGATAAAAGTAGTTTCTTAAAATGTCAACTTCAATGGCGGGCATAATAAGCAAAAACTGAACGTTCCATTTATAGTTTCATTGTTATTAGATTCATTGTTTTACCTTATATTTTCATTTGTTACTTAGTTTTTTGACCTGGTTTAACAGGTGCATACGCTATAAACAGAAAAGTACCAATTTTGTGATCCACCGGTTAGATCTGTTGCCATACGTAACACAGTAAAGTGTTGCCACTGCGCTTTGCTTCATATATCCAGCGGGACTGTCCCCAGAGAGGAAACTTTACACTGGGCGTAAAGCCTGACTCCTCTCAATCGGAAATTCTCGAGCGATTAGCAGATTTTATCAGATGAGGTCCTTCTGTCAGATATTAGATAAATGCCTATGACTTTCTGATAGGCATCTATGTACCTATTTTATAATTACCTATAGCCGGAATATTTTGGCATAAGGTGCACGAAATACATTTAGTAACAAACGTGTTTTTTTTTTAAATGGCACAGAATTTGGTCAGATGCCCACGGTGCGTCGTGCGTGCCAAATACAGCGATTGAAACAGTAATGCATAAAGCAGACTGAAAATAAAAGTCGAAATTTCGGAACTTTTCGTGTTCTTGATACCAAAGTTTCGGCCACAATGCCATCAGCTCAACAACGTGTTTGAACACACACACAACTATACGTCATTGCAAATATAAGCCACGTTCGATTGTGCGTCGAAATTAAACCTTTGAGACTTGACTTGTCCGATACGACAGGCAGAAGCTCTGGCTTTGTCGCTTTGAATCGTGTTGCAAGTGTTAGAAGCAACGCGATTACGTTTAGCCTGCTGAAAACTCTATTTTACGGAACAAGATTGAATTTCTGAAAGTGTCAGGGGGATTCCATTAAGAGCCGATGCCTGGAACACAATTCTGCAAGTGGAAGCCCGTGCATCTGCGTGATACTTCGAACAAATCAAGCTTTGATGGATTAAGTTTAGCGCACAATCGAACACGCCCTTAAAGGCACTCGAAAGTAAGAGGTATCAGAAGTTGCGTAATTGGCATAGAAGGAAAACTGAATGGCGACCCACAATTATAGTGAACAAGTGGACATGCCGAAGCCGTGCTCGCGACATGGTAATCGGAAGGGTATTTCGACTCTAGTGTGCACCAGGCTTAAGACGATGCATTGCTGCAGGGTTCAACGGAAACGCTAGCTGTACCCTAGTCACACTTTTTCTTCCGGGTCACGGAGAAGCCATTGCAGAAGAGCGGAAGAGCATGAACAGCAGGGGTGACGGGTGATTCTCTGCACTGACTCACCCTTGACAGCCCAGCTGCGTCTCTTCCCCTTACTTCTTTTACAAAATAAAATCTTATAATCGTTTCAGTTGAGAAGCAACGATTTACAAGAACTAGGCAGCTGTTGCACGGATATGCTCGGGTTACTGCGTTGAGGGGTTAACTCGTTCAAGGTATATCCGATTCAATTTAAGAAAGACATTTTAATCCGAATAGATTTGCCTTTTTCTGTGCTTCAGTCTTGAGCGGCTGACGATAATCCCAAGCCGATAACTTTATGCCTGTCTAAAACGCTTGAAACTTGAGCCAAAGTCGAGAATACAGTGCATACGATTGCAGTTTCTGACCAGTTGAAGCTAAAAGAAAAATTAGATTACTCCCAAGGAAACCAGAAACACTCTCATAAAGATTAGTATGCGACTTACTGTTCGCCTTCTGGCCGCACAAGCCCTCACCTCCTGGTTGGTGGGCTGTGTTCACAGGTGCAGTAAGCTCAAGAAATCTGCATATCATCTGCATATCTTCTAAAGCATGTCTGTATATGCCAATATATTATTCGCTTCAGAATTATATGGGTTGTGTGCACATGCCAGTCCGATACCACAAAGCTTGCTGCCACTCCAGTGTGAGACACCTGCAGTTGACATACTGGCTTTCCCTCACATACATATTTGCACTCAACATCTAGTAAGAGTTATTTTATCCTTGCTTCATTGCACCTTCACGTTACACCGGAAATTGTTGCCCCAAGCTGGCCAGCCTGCTTGCGCACAGCCTGCAATTAGTCCCGAATATTCTCGCTTTATGAGTACACCGACAGAAAAAAAACATTTCCCGTCGGAGCAAGGGAAGACGTCCTGGGATTGGGATAACACTCTTTTAAGTTTAGAGATGTATCAAAATTATAGCGAAAGCAACATTAAATTTGATAAGCGGAAGGACTTGGTGTTGATGAACGCATTAGGCAACTCTATCCTCCAGCTGTCGCCTAAGTTGACAGCTGTAAACAACCGTCAATCGCTGACCTACAAACCCCATGCTAGCAAACGTTATTGTTAGTAAACACGGAAATGTAGGTAAACACATACTTACAGACGTCAAGGTGTGCCGGGCGCTTATCCTTATCCGATGTCAATTATTGTGGGGTAAGAAGGTCAAGTGAGCGTGGGGAGAGGGAGGCGATGGACAGGTGGTGTCTCAGGGGCCTTCCTCCTGCCCTGACTTCTCTTATCATCAAATCAAGGCATTTTAATACGCACCGGACCATTAAGTTAGCACGTGCATTGTGTCCTTTACAACAGAATAATAGTAGGACTACCACTTAGTCGTGTGAATGCATAATGAGTGATGACGTATGCGCGTGGCCATTATTTTAGACGGCCTGATCCACTAACAGTACATAAATGATTGCACCTTTCGTGCACTCTTCACTTTCTTCATAGAGGAAAAATTCATCTGTATATTCTGGATACGGTTAGTAATGAATACTCAAGTGAGTAAAATAATTCAATTTTTCAGCTAAGTAACAACTGCCGTGCATTAATTTTACTCCTTAGGTGCCCTAACTGTCTTATATGTGGTACTCGGAACCCACACAGGAAAAAATGGGGTTTCGCCCTTGACAAAGTGGGCTTTTAACGAATGTGATCCCTATGAGCTGAACATATCATTTGATATTTCCTATTCTACCATGCATGGGAAATTTTTCTAAAGCCTGGCGTACTCTAATATGTGTTAAGTAAAGCCTTACAATATACAGCCATACGCGCTGCGGTACCTATGCTTTGTTTCAAGGCACAAACCTTGACCCAACAGGATAAATTACGATAATTGTAGAAATTCACCCGAGAATTGGAAACAATTATACCATATGCTTGAGTTTGGATGCAATTTTGAAAGTTTGTATATTGAATCAAAAGACGGCAGTGAAATTGAATAACAAATGATGTGGCAACATGTACAGTATGCTGGCCTACATATGAATACCTCTTATACTTCATGGACGGAAGTGTACCTTACCTTGATACCTTGCAGCTTTGTTGTTTCATAACAGACCTTGTGGGGCTAGCAGCTCTGTTGGGTTATGGCTGATGATAAACTCTAAGTGACCGCCAGTTGTTAAAGGATTTATTTGAAGCTCTACACCCTCACACTTGCAACAAAAATTGTACTACTTCAAAAAGATTTATATTTTGAAGATTAAAAACAAAACGGGCATTGGTTCCTCATGAGAATGTTCAGTTTAGTTGAGAGCGTTACCTCCCTATAATTAATTAGAAAGTTAATCAGAGCGAAAACCCTTTAGGCCATTACCTGAATACATCTTTTTTGTCACCAAACTCACATAAAAATTAATCTGTAGTTATACTAGACTGATGTAATTCGTATTTAATACATCGCAGTGTAAGTAACTTGACCAAAATGGGCCTTGAGTCTTACATGCAGGTCACCGAAATTAGTGATTCATAGTTGTACCAGCCACACAAAAATAATTTCGCATAAATCAGTTCATTATATAAATTGCATTTAAAGCTTGTAGGCATAATTACATTAAATAACCAAATGACAACCCTCGAAGGTTAAAAGTAAAATTGACAAACCTCAATGACTTTAATATTTTGTCTTAACTGCAACTATCACCTTTGTGAGAGGAAACTGTTAGAAGACATCACTTGTGGAGTGCTAAACGGTCGTATTTTTACTGTCTGTGGCAATAATTGCATGTTTACTGTAGAATCCATGCCACGAGCCTCGAGTTGCTTCCTTCATCAGTTGCGAAAGAGCTTATAACAACCATAATTCTTCATGTACAATAGAATTACATATTATATGGCTATTTATTTCTTTGAGGTCCACACTAGCCGCAGTTGACTTCCTCGTTATCTGCATAATGTTCCCAGGGAGTAGATCATGTTATTCTATTGAATCATTCGCCATAAACTAAGAATAAAATGGACACGATGTCATGAACGATTTACTGTACATTTGCTACTATATTCTTCATCATGCAGTGAACACATAGCAAACCTCGACTACTAGTCTCAAACCTCGACTACTAGTCTCAAACTTCGACTACTAGTCTCAAACCTCGACTACTAGTCTCAAACCCCGACTACTAGTCTCAAACTTCGACTACTAGTCTCAAACCTCGACTACTAGTCTCAAAATTCGACTACTAGTCTCAAACCTCGACTACTAGTCTCAAACCTCGACTACTAGTCTCAAACTTCGACTACTAGTCTCAAACCTCGACTACTAAGCCTCAAACCTCGAGTACTAGTCTTAAACTTCGACTACTAATCTCAAAACTCGACTACTAGACTCAACTTGTGCCCTTTATCAGTTGCGAAAGGCCTATAATGACTGCCACTTGTCTCCGTATGTCCAGCTTTCCATAGTTATGATTGGCCAGTCTTGCCAACACAGTTTATGCTTGGTTGAGTACGCACCATCTCGCGTCTCGACGACGTCTTGTCCCACTCCACCAGTTCTTGGACTGGTCATCTCCTGGGTGCTGAAGGCCTCTCTCGGTTCTTGCGTGCATTTCTCCTAGTGTTTTACTGGTGTAAAATTACATACGCGTTCTTAATCTCCTATCATTCTTTAACTCTTCAAATTGTCTTATTACTACTGAAAATTGTTGTTCATTTGGAACGGTAAAGCTGTGCCGCCGAAAAGCATTGTTTAGTAAGGTTACAAATCGTACTGTTAGTAGGAATATACGGAAATTGGTGTCTAAGTGGGACTCTATAAGATTATATTCTAGGTTCCGCGTCGCACTCACTTGATTTTTACGTGTTTGTGGACACGACGTAAGAATTTGTGCCGTTGTTGCACTGTGATTCAGAAGCTCTCAGTGCAATCACTGAGACGTGTACTTTGTCCTCAGCGTTGAGTGTGCTGCAGATAACTGTGTGTGCGGCAAACTGCATTCTAGAAAATAAATTTTCGCTTTAACGAGCTCCGTAAAAAAAGTGTCTTTTCTTACCTGAGTTCTGGAATAAACGTTTATGTTTGTTGCTTGTTTGTGTTTGGAAGTAAGAGCTTTTGCTTGTCTGAATTCTATGAGAAAATGTCTGTGTTAGTCACATTTCTAAAAGAAAAAGTCAAATTTGCTTCTCTTTTACAGGAAAGGAAGCACTTTAAAATAATCTTAGGTATTGGAAAGCATTCGCTGCTATAGTAAATGAAATTTTGCAACAAGAAATCTGAATAGTGTAACTTTTTGCTGTCTGGAACGACAGTTTTGTTCTTCAGCTTTTATTGAGAAAACTATAATATTGTCCCGAACAATGTCTCTATCTAAATTCTATTATCTGTTGATAGATTCAGAAAAGAAACGCGGTGTTTCTTTCTTTGAAACCTCTGACAGCATTTTAATAGCCAATTCGAAAATTTTGATACTTACTGTTCCTTTTCTTTTAATACGTACATGGGATTTCATTGCCAATCTAATACTAAGAATAACCTTCGTGTGTTTATAAATAAATATATATATAAATATATATATATATATTTTTATGTTTGGTGTCACGCTCTTAACGAAATAGATAGGCGGAAATTAGCCCAGGTTGGAGGCTCTGGTGCTCCTCTCAAGCTCCATTGAAAGTGATAGGCAGAAAATAGGCCGGG
>LQNS02000303.1:2232625-2298865 GCA_001587735.2 Parhyale hawaiensis
AGGATCAATGAAGAACAGAAGAAAATTAAGAAGCAAATAAGAGAAGAGGAGATTCCGCACCGGCCTAGAGGCATTACGCAAACGTATAGGTTATTGCGTGAATTCTTCACGCACGGGTCGACTAGTAGAGAATATTTTTTTTTATTACGAGTATATCCTAAAAGAACATTAAAAACCTCACAGGTTTCGAGTTTTTATAGACTGCATGTGAGTGTTAGGAAACATGAAGACGTTTGGTTAGCGCTTTCAGGTTAAGAAATTCGCATTGTTTTGGCTACATACAATTCGTAATCCAACATTGCAGGAAAACTTCGATCGAAGAATTCATGAACATGAAATGAGACGTTCCGAAACATAGAAAACGGAGAATCGTAGATAACATTCTACTCCATCTTTAGAAAATCGTGGCCGCTGCCTACACAACATTGAGTAATTAGAAGTAGATGCAGTAAAACCTATTTTGCAGAGCACTGTACTACAGTACAGCTTCACAGTTCTCTGGTGTTAGCTAATCAAAACATGTACCAATTTAGGGGAACAGGTATAGCGTAGAATTTATCTTCTCGATGCGGAGACAATATTTAGGGGTCCTTCTGTAGTGGGGCCTCTCCGACTACCTAAAGAGAACGTTCGCTTTCCATACCCTCGAATGACACAGTAGCCCAGCATAAGGAATTAGCTGGGAGCTATAGGGACCCTATATGTGCGAAGGGTCGCTTTTTGTTTCGGAACATTCCACTTGCGGTGGGATGCTATGAAGGCCGTCAGTGGAGCGTGAGGGATCCCTGATCTGTTGCTGAGGTCACTCCTCTCCATCTGTATTGCAAACCTTCCAAGGGCATCTGCGATTCGACACTATGGTTTGAGTGTCAGGTGGTAGCACCAAACCGATTATTCTAGAGACGGCCCAGAGCTCAGACCAGTATGCGGAAGAGGACTTGGTTTTATGGCTAGCTCAAGGTAATCTGTTCGCAGCTATGGTCTCGACCTCCGTCCAAATTGTTAAATCGGAAGCCCTCATTTGAAGTTGCGGACAACATAAAGCTGTTTAAATTCCAACTCCCCATGCAAATCGTAGACGTTCTGAACAGACAGAAGCCAAACAGTTGTCTGCTACTTTATTTCTCACCTTTGGAAGCTTACGCTGTGATTTTGTGCACCATGAAAAGTGATGTTTCAAAGACAATTTCCTCCTATCAAACCAAACTCGCTGTTTCTTCTTCCAAGAATTTCGAATGTGTTATCAATAGCCAGTCCAAAAGTTTAACAAATGTTTGCTTGAATTTACCAAATAAAATATGTATGTGGAGCTATTATTATTATTGTCAATATTTTTTAGAGACTGTTAAGCATTAAACTTTCGCAAGAGCAGAGTGACCGTAGACAGTGAGGTAATATATAGACAAAGGAGGACACCACCAAGAGCTAACACTGGCCTCTACCTTCAGGGAAACAAGCGACAGGTCGTAATTTCCGCTGGCACACTTCGCCGCACACACAAGTTACTGTACTTGCTCGTTATCACTTTCTGCATTTTGTATATAATTATACTTTATATATATGATACTGGCAGAAGTGGGCTACTCCACCGTTAGATTGTGAGGCGCAGAGATACCGCTGCCCTTACAAACTGCCCAGATGCTGATTTGCTCTTTTACTTCTGGAATGGGCATAATTTTTCGGAACAAAACTTTAATCCATCGAGATATATTTATCCGACTAGCTCTTACTGATGGAAAAACTTCAGTCCTCAGTCCTGTGTATTGAATTCGCCAGTCTAGATTCAGTTTGAGGCATTAATCGCTATCCAGTTATGTCGGAAACGGTCAGAAACTCAATCGGTTTACAATTACTGTCTACAGCTAGATACACAGAGGCGAATACGAAGCTCGGGTATGTTAAGGCTAATCAGATTAGATTATCTCGATTGAATTGTGCCAATGGGACGCACTCCACCTCACATCATAGCTATAGAGGCGATCATAAGATGCCGACCGACTTCAGGGAGCCTGGCGCTCGGGGAAGTTTGTAGTTAATGCAAACAAATGGCTCAGCTAAATACATTTAGTTGTAGGCACCAAAGACATACAGCATAACATAATATTTGTAACATATATACCATAAACGATACAGTTTAGTATCCTGTATTAAAGCATACACAGAACGCGCAGGGAGCTCTTGGGCTGATATGTACCAAACGGCTCAACCATGCAGGAGCAATTTCATTGCAAGGTGTAAGAGATCCAGGTATATACACTATGTGTTTAATAGAAAGAACGGTCCTATTTGTTCCTTACAGACAAATGTGTACGGTTACAGCCGTTGTTTGCAAAGTTGCATTGACCGAAAACGGATCCGTCAGTTCTGTTCAAACGTAGAATGTAGGCTACCTTTGAAACTTAGCGTCTCGGCTTCGTTACTTAATGTTTAACAAAGCCTTGAAGCTAGCTAAAGTTTCTAGTCATTTTCAGTTTCACGAAACGTTTCTGGGAAACAAATATTAGTGTCCTGCTATATACACTAGTACATGGCACAAGCTACTACAGAACATACGGTACCTATTAGTGGAGTATCCCGACGTTTTTATTATTTTGCCTCTCATGAGTAGCACTCGATTATCCTTCATTATACTGGTGAGGTTATCTCTTCATTTCAACTCCCTGCCATTTGCGCCGTCTTTACTCTAACACAATTCTTAGAAGCCTGTTATAGGCTGTGACCATTTTATGAAGGCAGTTCGGTCGTGGTCAAATTCCTCTGCAGTTATTTCTGAGATTTCTCTATATACAGGTAGTGGGTGGGACTAAAATATGGGCCGAACAAAATCTCAGAAATACCCATAGAATTGGCAACGCTAAAGAAGAATTTGGTCACGGCCGAACTGCCTTGATAAAATGACAGTCAGACTATATTATATATAGCTTGTAGCTATTGCAAAGTCGCGCCCAGGGCGGCCAAAACTTTTATTAACTCCAACTGAAGCATTTGACCAATACTGAAGTATTTTGCATTACGTGTGCAGCACTCTCAGCTCATTCCTTTTGTTGGAGTAAGGACTCGCAAGAACTAACACCGCCGCCATGGATGCCATCAAGAAGAAGATGCAGGCGATGAAGCTGGAGAAGGACAATGCCATGGATAAGGCTGACCTTCTCGAACAGCAGAACAAGGAGACCAACATCAGGGCTGAGAAGGTAAAAACGTTCCTTAATTTATTGCTAACTCTAGTCATTCAAAAGCCACAAACGTTTCTAGAACGTTGTGGAAACCTGTATGCTGTAGTACTCTAGGCTATGTGAAAAGGTGCTGAAACTGCTTTCGTTGTTGGTTATACCAGAAATATAATTAAAATCTAGTTGATAATTATGCTTAATGGCGTAAGTAACTGAATCAGAGTAGAATGACTCATAGGACTGGCTACCAGCAGAAAAAGAAAATACATGTCAAATAATCTTTAAGCCTTTTTGCTTGTCTTATTCGTAGCTACCCTACACCTCTACTGCATAGTTTGCCCTATACCGAGAGCGTTTCAGCATCTTTTTATTCTTTAATTAAGGAGACCTATGTACTCGTACTTCTACACAAAACTGAACGTTACAATCAAATGCACAAAAGCATCATTTTTAATTTCGGAAGAGTGTTATATCTCAGATGATTCTCCTTATTATATCTGTCAATTCAGGCAATAAAGTTACTTGAAGAAAATTTTGGCAGTGCGAATACGTCTGTCCCTACTTATGATAGTGCTGACGAAAATCAGAATTGTGGAGCTATATAGGCCTTGAACTAACTGCAGTTTTCTTTTTTTTAAGAAAACCATACCCATGCAAGAATTGTTACTTGGTGCCACGCAAAACAAAATTTCCATTGGTGAAGTTCTACTTCACATTGAAGAACGACAGCCACTTATTTTGAGGCAGATGTTGCAAAATTTCCTGGTTTTCCTCAGCACTAGCAGAAGTTTGTTGGATGCTGATAATATTCGCCCACCCTCAGAGTTGTATTACAATGTCAAAAGAGTCATTGTGTTGTAGCTATAAACATGCTTATTGTAGTATCGTTGGCTGAAAAGTTCCTGGCGTTTGGTAAAATACGTAATGTATAGGCGGAAAACTAAAGCCTGAAGCTTGCTGAATAAGATGATAGTGTAGAACCATCATGTTATTTTTAAAGCTTCTAAATAACATTAATTCAAGCCCCTACCTTTAAGCCATGGACTTTTCAGACCCAGCTATTATAAACTTAAGCTGTGTTATCATATGTCTGTGAATGATTTGTTTAGATTTTCAGGCAATCGTGGTTTTTTACTCGTAGTACCTGCCTGTTAAGGAATGATGACATTATTAGATTAGAAGAATATTTTTTATACATAGTAAGATCTGTTCTAGACTAACCATGCTATGAAGAAAATTTCTAAGCTATATTGACTAAGTCTTTAAAGTGTGCACAACTAAAGATGAGCATGTTAGCTAGTCAATGAATTGAAAAAACAGAGAAACTGAACAGTAACCCTTTTTTCAATGACCATCACATGACAAATTAAGAAGCTCACGAGCGAAACTTTTCACACAGGCTGAAATTTTTCACACTGCTTCACATATTTTTTTTCCTGATTAATTAGGCACAAATTGGTTATTTTGTAAGCTGTTTTGCCGCATCATTGTGAAAAAGGGTTGGTGAAATGTGTGTACAAGTAAACATAAATTAAATAATAATTTATTTACTAGTATATAACTGTATCATGTGTGAGATATAGGCTTAGACCATACTACTATGTTCTTTGATGTGTTTTACATTATTCTGGAGTGCAAGTTTAAGCAGTGAAAGATGCACGATGTTAGTCTATGACTTAGTGGTTATAGTGCTGGTGATGCTCCTATCTGCCGGAAGCATCGGGAAATGACCACCATCATCAGGTAATTCTTATCTAATGACCTCACTGTGTTATCTGGGAGAGATACTCTCTACTGTGCATTTGTTATCAGCAGCGTTACTCATCACACTGACACTGAAGGCAACAGAAAGCGGGAGATTTTGAAATACCCAACTTGAGTGATTATTACTTAAGTAATTAATTCTATTTTTGATTTCTTATTAAAGACTTTGGAGCCCCACAGCCAGCATAACGGTGCCGCATGGTAAACTATAGGTAGGCCTATGTCCTTAGTAATGCTGAATAATTATTGTCCTACTGCAGTATTGTTGAAATTTCAGCGTAGTCAACAGTTCATCTGCTGCGGATGAAGTGTGTCATACTGCTTGTTTAAAAATATATATATATATATACCGTATATATTTTGTGATGGTCAAAGCAATACTGAAGCAAATTATGCAGAGCATAAACTTTTCAGTATGAACTTTTTACCTCTTAGGGGATTTTTTTTCGATTATTTTATATGTTGATACGAATAAACTACAAATGATAAACTGCTGGACAAATATACCGGGTTAGCTCCTTAACGAATATGACGCGATTTTTAGCTGCGCATTGCTTGTATCTCTCCTAGAATGCATATTGATCGAAACTGGGTAAGGTCTCCTCTATCTCACGGTAAGAAGTCCCACATGAGGTGAGCACGCATGCAGAAAGCACTCCGTAAAAATAAAAAATAATTTTTTTTTTCATTGGTAAGACCAAAACGCTTGTTCCCTCCAGCGCACCAATAAGTAAGGTACTCTTTGGCACTATAAAAAAATAATCTTGTATTCATTTTAGTCCTAGTCATTAACAAATACACATTTTTATGAACACGGTGCCTCTCTCAAAGTCATTAATAACCGATTAAGTCCGCAGTATTTCTACAATAGCAAATGGATTTCTGAACTGTTGCGAGTTTGAGCGTTTTGGTTCGCCTTATAGAGCGCTCTCTGCCCTTAGTAAGCCCTTCTACGTATAACACAATCCCAGATTTTGGTAATTGTAGTAATGAAATTGCTTGTTTAAAATCAATTACACTTTAGTTTTCGCATTCAACCGGTTGTTTTTACTTTTTCATAGATTTGCTGAGTGTATGCGTTTGTGTTATTTCAGTTTGTTTGTTTGTTTCTTTGTCTTAGTTGTTTATTGTTTTTGCGCATGAGAGTGATGCATTACATGACATTTAAGCTCATGGCTGCATCCAAGCACTTGACTAATTTATAAAACTTTCGTAGAGTTCCTTTAAACTTACCCTCTTTCAGTTTCCTATCATGAAACAGCTATTCGTATTTCATGCAGCAAAAAATGGTTTTCTCTATACGGACTTTTCCTGGTGTCGTAATTTTGTGTCGATATCCAAAGAAACTTATGCAATCAATTTACGACATTGGGCAGCATATAAGTACAGTATATGAGTATGCGCTATTATTCCAGTTAAGAACTTCTTTCGTTTATCTAAAAACATATCTGTTGTGAAGCCCAAACGAACGCGTTTGCGTATTATAATTAGTGCCTATATAAATATTTTTTCTCAGCAAAATCTATTATTTCTAATTGCAGTTAATGGGTGTCGCTTATTGCAACGTTCCGTTATAAGTAAGAATTAATTATCTCAACTTTAGTTTTTGTGTGTTTTAGTTTTCTTAAATCGCTTAATTTGTTGAACCTCCCTCTTAGTTACACCACTTTGATTGCAGTTATTTATTGTTTTGTTTGCTCTATTTGCAGTTGAATTTGACTCTCTTGGTTATTATTTATTTAGCTATCAATTTCCTCTGTACTATGAGTCATAAAAAAAATATTTCTGAGAACTTGAGTCTATGTTGTCGTCGTTGTATTTTATTCCTTTGTAATCGTAACATCATGTTTAATATTCCCTTATTATGAAAAACTATTTTATCCCTTGACGTATATTTTGTTGCTTCATATTCCCAAAATTGTTCCGGAGGGATTCTTCACAATAATATGGAAGCTTGCTCACAAGCATTGCTATAACGGACAGCTCGTAACTAATCCCTCTCTTCAGCTAAGTTATACTAAATGTCCCCAGCCGTCACATTTTCCCCATAAGCCTCTCTTTTATTTTTGCTGACGTTTCACTAACACCACAATAGGCTGAGGACGAGGTCAACAAACTGCAGAAGAAGATGCAGCAGCTTGAGAACGACCTCGACCAGACACAGGAGGCTCTCTTAGCAGCCAACAACCATTTAGAGGAGAAAGACAAAGCTTTGTCTAACGTAAGTCTATCGACTCAGGGTAAGTCTAGTTGCACGCTAATATTCCTCTTGCAGCGCCATCATCTCGCCCATCATCGTCTTCGCGGCCACCCCGAAGCCCAAGATACTGGAAGGCTAAGCAAACATTGCTGCGGAAACTGATATGTCTCCTTCTTTGACCGGCTGCCTATAGGCTGAGGAGGACGTTCGTACCCTGCAGAAGAAGATGCAACAAATTGATAACGAACTGGACTTGGTGCAGCAGCAGCTGTCTCAGGCCAACACTAAGCTTGACGAGAAAGATAAGGCTCTCGCTAACGTGAGTATGGCCAGTTTTCGACTGGCCATCTTCAAACAAAAGCAAGCCTTTATGTTCTTTTATTTACGTTCCATTTCTCTTTTGCGTTGCACTCTGGCTTACGTAGGCTGAGGAAGAGGTTCACAATCTGCAGAAGAAGATGCAGCAGCTTGAGAACGAAACTGACGTGCTCCAAGAGTCTCTTCTCAAGGCTAACACTCAGCTTGAGGAAAATAACAAAGCCCTTCAGAACGTAAGTCGAGCGACTCCAACGCTCGGTTTGCCCTCGTGGACCTGGGCTATATACCTTCCAGTATCTGACCAACACACCCTCAAGCTTGTTAATCCATCTCTGATGACCAGTAATGATAATGTTGGACTGTATCCCAGAATGTGTATACGCCGTACCCACCAGACTATTTATTATACATATTTCGCTGCTCGCTCCACCCATACCATGCATCCTAAACCTAATAACGTACAGTATGTATGCGCGTCTGATGTATAGCATAAAAAGAACAAATCAGACTAGAAATAAATGCCGATAAAGGATATAATTTTCATTGCACACTCTTTTTACTGAATAATTTAAAAGGAATGACATATTTGTGAAAGTACGAGAAAACTTGTATAAAATGTTTTAAAAATGCTGTAGTATCAGTTCATGCGTTTTTTGTGAGATAAAAATGAAAATAGAAACCGTTCTGAAGGAGAAGAAAAAAATCTTATTTACCCTGCGGTGTAATCGAACGACTGCAAGAATATATTGTCGAACGAATTATTTTGCGAAGTGAGTGACCTTCCAAAGCCTGATAATGCGATTACCGTACGCTTTTTATATGTCTGCTGAAAATTTTTGTTAACTTCTCTGTATTAAATAATTATCTAGTTTCATTACTTTTTTAAATATGCTTTTCTTCACGGATGAAGCTACCGTTTTGTTACAATTGATGTGCTTCAGTTGAGTATCAATTATTTATCAAAATACGTTACGTTAACTAACCAACGAACAATTATTTATTAGTATAATGAATTTTGTAGGTAGATTTTGCTTCTAGATTACCGTTTGTCGTCAAACTTACTCGTACCTTGTTTAAATATCGGATCTCTGACTTCCACTTAATTTAATATATGTGATATTGTACAATCGAAAGATAATCTTAATATTTAGTGAAAATACTGTGCGTAATCCTGCGTTCGTTTCTTCAAGTCTCTTTTTTCTATCCTGTGATGCCTTTGTACACCGACACCTTCTCACTCTCAAAATACGAAGAAAAGAATGATGCCTAAAATGACCCTGAATTTTGAAGCAACTGGCGCATAACTTAAAACAAATTTGGTTTTAATAGATCAGGATTTTTAGCTTAAACTTTCTTGCCATCTCAAAATGAGCGCATAGTAGTTATAATTTAACCTTTTATAAATTCAGTTGGAGAGTGAAAAGGTGTGTATTGATATTTCCACTTTATCGTCCCCTTTGCTAATCATAACAGGTCCCATTTCTGACACCCCCCCCCCTCGTCCTCCTCTTGTTTTCCACGCAAATTTTGGCACTCACTCAATTTTCAATTTTTTCCCTTAGTTTTGAATTTGAATATCTCTTTGATGTTATTGTTTTCTTTGTATTAACTGGTATACTTAATGCTTGGCCATCTTACCATTTTACCTTGACCTGTATTTAACTTTGATTTTAACTCTTTTTATGGTGGCCTCCTTCAGCTATTGCCAGTGTCATTTTCTGTTGATATATCAATTGCCTTTTTGCTACATAATATTTTAGCGAAATAGGTATCTCTTTATTTTTCACATTATTTTTCACACATCCTGTCATCCAGCCGCCTGTATGCCCATGAAAAGATTCTTTTACAGCATGCGAAAAGTTGATTTCTCTGTGGAGAAAGTAAGAGAAGTAACACTGATCCTGCTCCTCTGAGAATCTCTGTGCTCCAGCTGAAGTTGACGAAACCAGACTTCGCTGAAGACGGTTCTTCCTTCCTTTGAAAGCGTTCTCTACTGTACATGCAACTGGAGAATTATCCGTTATCTAGGAGTTTTCCAGCTGGTACAGAAAAGGAGATAGTAGTTCTATGTACCAGTGCCAAAAGAATCATGATGACCACCATGACAGGAGAAAACGTTTTGGAAACACCGGTAAGCAGCGCTTGAGAAATTTGGAATATACGCGGTGTCGACGGTGGCCAATGCATCGAGGACTGTGGTAAGTACCTAACACTGAGGACAGACTCTCTTTAGCATTGGGTGGTAATAGGCAGAGAAACAGGTTAGCTAATCCACTAGTTTAGTTATTTTATGGTCTTCAATGGGTGGTTGCTACGAATCTTGTAGATACTGCATTGTGGATCGGAGGTAATAGCACTAGTAATTTTACGAGTGTCACATTGCAAGAAGTTCGTATATGGTTTGTTGAAGGTCATAGAAGGTGTGAGTGGAGTGCATAAGTATGAACAGAGCCAGGTATTTATTCTTTATTTAGATATGAGGATAGTAAAGTAGCTAGAAGTATGCAGTGATAGCTAAGCAGGTATTTTGCATAAGTAGCATGGAAACTCGCAGAAATATCAGTGAAAGCTGGCAGCCGCCTATGCTAAATAAACTAGCTAGTTCGTTAAATTTAATTCCGTATGGCATTAGGGAGCGCAAAAAACCGCGGCGATGTAAAAAACTCACAGTGTTCTGTCAGGTCTCTAGTTTAATGATGTGGAGTGACGAAATCCATTGTAAATTGCTCGTGCATTTTTCTGAATAGGTGTTGCGAGATTCAACCAGTAATTTTCAGTGATTTTCATGTGGGAATAAATCATCGCTAGAGTTTGTGCCAAAATGTGCATAAATAGCTTAAAGAGTAATATTTTCCCTCGGTTCACGCGTTGTACATTGGCACTGCATCGTCGTGCCATATTTTCCCACCTGGCCTTTCTTTTTCGGGATGCATTAATTAATACAATAAGGGTGATTAGTAACACTTATACTTCGCTTCTGCTCTTCGAAGAAATACTTACCTTCCGTGTCATCATCATCATCATCATTATCATCACAGGCCTTCACCCCCGGGGGGGGGGGGGGGTATGCCCTCCCTCTCGGTCCCGAAACCGGCAATTCCTCAGGTGACTCCGAAGAGGTACGCCCCTCCTCTCAGACCCGACCCCCACAACTCCGTTCCCTAACGCGTTTCCTGCGAACTAGCTCTTCATCGTCACCTTCTACATACACTCATCCTGACCACTTATAAATTTCCATTTGTTTACTCTTTCATGAAATGTATTTGCCATAAAATGTGCAGTTGTTTACTCAAATCAACAAGCGTCTTTGCATAGCGCCCAAATAACGGTATTATTTTCTAAAAGTTAAAGGTTAGAAAAAAGTTTCAAGGAGCAATAATAATTTCTTGAAATAATTTTACTGAAACTTGTAAAACTATATAGAGTTATTTTCTAACAGTAAGATTCAAAAAATAAATCAGAACAATTACAGTAAACACATGCTCAAAAACTGTCGACACGTTATCACCTAGGCGTACCGCACGCGGCGTAACGTGTTCCAAACGTGTTTTCTTGACCGTAAACATTAAGATATTATTATTAAAACTCTATGTTTAACTTCTGAACTTAAGGATACATTTTATTCACTGTTACAGCTATATGTATAGTTCGATCTTTTTAAAGAAAATATTTGTCATAAAATTACTATGTGCATCCGTTCCCCATGCATTTCAGTTTCGTGGATTTTCTCACCCTTCATGATATATCTTGCAGTAATGAACAGGTTTTTCGTGACCAATAATTACCATTCGTTATAGCAAAGTAAGGCGCGCCTGTAGTGACGTATAGCGCAGGCGCAATAGTAAAGATGGCTGCAGGTCTGGGCTTCCTGCAGCCTCTCGGCCCCTATTACCTTCATGGCGCAGCCTGCGGGTGCCCTCGTCTCATTACTATAGGAACTACGAGACAATTACGTATATTTCTGCTTAAAACGCTCTATAGAATGAGGTGAGCGATGGCCAGTATTTTGGAGATAGCTGCACTGAGTCGGTTCCCTAAAATGACAAAGCTACTCTGTTGCACACATTGAATGTACTTTCAACCCCGACAATTAGCAAGACAGTAGTAACAACGATCACACTATTGTAGGAATGAGCAAGTGTGCAGGCAGCTAGTGCAGATGCTAGAGAGTGTCGCATGTGAAGGCCGGGACTGTAGTGAAGAGCCCTCTCACGCACCTCTCCTCCGATCGCTGGCTGGGTATTTATAGCGAGCGTTAGGCGTTGGCAGAGGTTGGCTCTCACTGAGCCATAAATGGCTCAACTCGCAAGGCTGAGCCCCTGCCTCACCGCTGCGCTTACCCTCAGTGCACTATACGAAACCGAACACGCGACTTTAGGCTGCTCTGTGGCCCGGGGACAGAGCATCCAACACTCTACACTTCCACGCATCATTCTACCGCGCGTGATGCTCTACACTCTACGGTAGATAACGTTAACCGATTAAAATACGTCTGAACTTGAGGAAGGAGAGGTAATATGTCGTACCCAGCTCGCAATGCTGTGAAGTTGAATAGGGCGCGCTGCTGACTGTGCTCGATAGCTGGCAAGATGGCCGCCAGGTGATGTGGAGGCGCTAGCGTCGCCCGTAAACAACAGTGGTGAGAGAAACATGGACAGCACCTCCTCCTTGAGCTCGTCCCACTCGGTTCTTAACGGATCTGACGTAGTTAGAAGCGACAATGTGAACAATAACTTGGGCGAAGGTGCTGTGAGTGTTTCTCCTGCTAGGAGACAACGAACGCCAGGCAAAAATTCTCCTAGTAGAAAAGATAGAAGCTATAATAGAGCGCAACAGCAAGTGCGGTACGACCGTGGTGGCAATGGTGGTGGTGGTACGTCGCGCTCCAACGTGTGTGCGGCGCAATCAGCTGACTCGGAAAATAATAACACTAAATTAGGGCAAAGTGATGGTGGTGACAGAACTAGCAAAAGTGATGGTGGTGGTGGTGACTCCAAAAATACAAGTGATGGCGAAGAGACGCAGGAAAATGATAAAGAGATAGAGGAACTGTCCAAGTTGCGGTGTCAAAGCGTAGCTACAGAGGTAGTTGCGGCGAGGTATAAAAGAAGATGTTCAGACTACCCCGGCCTGGCCTTCGGACGCTCGATATTTAGTTCCAACACCATGATGAAATTTAGCGTCATCAAGAATGAACTGCACAACATAATGAACGTGCAGTTGAAGCGGGTTAGTATCAATCTCCAGATATTATATCGTTATTACCATATAAGTAAATCGTCATTACCCTTCGTTGTCTTGCCTGGTACTATGTATATGCTTCAAGTCCTTCGCTCCTTTCACCTCTATCATCTTCACGGAAGTACGGCGTGTGGTGTATTCGTCACATCGGCATTTCCTTCACGAACATTTATTTCATGCGCTATCGGAGATTGAACAGAACAATAACGTTATCTGCACTGGTACAGTTGTAGTATTATTCTACGCGGCTAAAATCTTTTACGCTCGCTAGTCTGTTTTCCTGATATGCAGCCCTTGTTCAATGCATTTTACGGTCGTAAACGTAATAAGGAAAGCAAGTCAAGTGCAGTAACTAATGTACGGTACAAGTGTTCGTTTTCTTATTATGATTGCTGGAGCTGCTTTTTATTATTAATAATATTAATGTCGATAGTTTAAAAAATGAGATTCCTGCAACTAAAAACGAAACACCAATACAGAATCTGTGTCGCACACATCATGCCTGTTGTTAGTGTAACTATTGAAGAGAATTGGTAAAATTTCTCCTCATTAGTAGTATTAGGTACGTACATAATCAGATGAATTTCACCGAAACTATGCATTTACTTACAGATTTACTGCACTAAAGTGTAGCGGTAACAGCATTATGGTACGTCACTGTGGTACATAATAGTTTAAATGCTTTTATACTAGATACTGGGCTACATTTACAGCAAATACTGTAGTCTACACGTTCTAACTGCATCAAGAGTAGGTACGACATATATGCGAGTAGCCCAGTGTGTTGGGACTGTGGCCTTCTGTTAGTGGGTTAACCAGTAACAACACTCTTTAGTTAGTAAAGTTATGCATATTTAGGTTCGGTTCCGTTGACAAATAAGACTCTACCCTTCAATGGGGTGCCTAGCCGTGACACACTTGTCTGCCTGACGCGTCTGTGCTGAGCTGGCATCGCTGCATTGCTATGAATCGTTCTTTGATGCGTGCCAGGGTGTGTGTATGTGTGTGTGTGTGTATTGGGTGGGTGAGGGCTCCTCACCAAGACCCCAGTGCTCGTTGGTTCGTATCCTCAACGGCGATGTTAATATTTCGTATGATCCGAAACAGCTAGCTATTACACGCTTGTTAACCGTTTAACGAAACGTTTTCATTTTCTTCTCGATTTAGAAGTAATAACCTATAAGCACCAGATACCTGCACGAGTGTACGTGGGTTAGTTATCTAGGAGGTTATTAAAGATATTACAGTTTTAGTTTAGAGGCAATTCTTAGAACGCCTTGCTTCTAATATTAACTGAGTGCGTGCCATTTTACTTTGATTTATTGCGCTTAACTCTATCCCGTACCTATATATATCATCAGTGCAATACATGAAAAGTAATGGTGACGTTTAAGCTACCTACTTGTCACTCCCTCCAGACATCGGATGAGTGACTATAAATTTCCGTTCGGGATATAGCGCCAACTTTTCCGTAAAAGCTTCCAAAATCAACCCAACGAAGTACTCCGACATGTGAGTAGTCAATAGAATTTCTACCCTCGAATTCTCCGCCGCAGCGCCCTCTATTGATCTCATGCCCTGCGTGGCGTGACTGCACTGCTGTGTAATTACGCCTGAGGGCGCGCTGAAAAGTTTGTAGGCTGCCTGCAATACCCTGTGGCAGTAGTTCCTTAACTGTTCCTGGCGTAGGCTACGCTGCTTGGCTTCCAGGTGTGGTGTGTCCAAAACACTCGGTCCTTCCTCCTTTCGTGTAGCCTACACATGCCAACATATAACCTTTCAGGGCGAATGACGATCGTTCTTTTTTAAAACGGTCTAGGGAGAAATTGTGTCACACATTAATTTTTTAACTTAGAAAAGCAACACAAACACTCAAATGACCGCAAATAAATGCTCTAAGAGTTTACGCACTCATTTCTTGCCCGTAGAGATTCTAACTCTCCTGAGGCCGAAATAATTTTTTGCCCCCAAAATGAACTTATCGCCATTGGCCCCGAAAAGTTATACGTTATTTACATTTTGATATATTCGGAACTGAATAGCAGCTGCTGATGGCAATCCGTCGCTCCCTTATCACCCCAGTCCCATCGGACTCGCCTTACCTACCTACTTCCTCTTGGGGAGCCGAACCGCCCACTCTGACAACCACCGCCCTTTAGTACAACATCTATACACCAAAAACAAGTGTTTTCCCTAACCCTAGCCAGCACGCCAAAGCAGGTATTTCCTGTGGGTGCACAGCAAGTCGTGATGATTTGGGTCATTCTCCGCGTAATTTCCTGTTTTCTTTCACTATTGGCTCCCATGCTGCCGGTGCTGGGGCCCACTTCTTATTTCTTCTCCACTAACCTTCAGAGTGCCACTAGTCGGGGTTGCGGAGGCAAGAGACACTGCGACTTGGGAGGTTTTTCCATCCGAGGAGTCAGAGTTGGACACCTGCTAGTCTCCGGAGTCGGAGTGAGGCTGCAATTGTCTATCCGGATTTTACTCGTATTTGCTATTGCAATACTCGTAGTTACAATATTAGACTCGTATTTACATGCAGTTGTTTACTCATAATAGTACTCCTCATTGTAATTAACTGCGCTTATAACCGGAGCTTTCATGCTCTTTGTGGGTATGGGACTCTATCTCTGGCAGCTGGTATTTCTCAATTTGTTACCTACCTCATTTGGTAATAGTGCTGACAACTAATATATGCATTGGTAATAATGATTTCTACAGTCAAATAAAGAGGGTAGGTACTTACGGCACTACATTTAAAGATCTTTCAATCAATCAACTTTATTAAGCACACCCAAGGAGATGGTGCAATGGCTATATCACAACTTTGAGGAGTCTAAGTTCATGAAAAAAAAATTTCAGAACTCCAGCATTAATTCAATAGATAAATTAAGCAAAGTTTAATACACAAAGAAAAGAATATATATACTCCTGTTATTAGATGAACGCTTGATTCGATCGTTTTCCTTTTCTTCCATTCCACCCGTGCTTACATATGCATCATACTGCACGTTCTTGCGTGACACGTTAATGACACGTCTATGCACGCAGTCAGGGGGCACACGGTAAATCGCTTAAGTTAGCATGCGTGAGGTGTATAGCCTTCATTGACGGTAATTCAGCGCCTTTAGGTCTACTGTACAGAATTCGTGCTGCTGTGCCAGCTCTTTACCTTGTTGCCAACTGGTCCATATAATGCCGGGGCTACACTAGTCGGTCGCGCGTTCATTTTACGACGCACGTCAAATCAAACCAGAGCGCTCTGAGAGCGCATACCTCCGCCAAGCAAAGCAACGGTAACAAAAATTCAAAATGGTTCTGAAACCATCGTTTCCTTCGTTTCAACACCAAAATCTAATCTGGTATGTCTCTTGGCAGTAGCTCATATCAGCTTCTGTAATTGTCTTGAAAATACGTTCATAACTTTTCGAGTTATGCTGCTAACGAACCTTCTGACAAACACTAGTCGAACGCACAAACAGACCAACCGGTCATCACCAAAATTTAATCATGCATACATGTATTTTAACATTAGTAGCTAACAATTCCTGTAAATTTTATAAAGATCCGTTCTTAACTTTTTGAGTTATTTTGTAAACAAGCATAAAATCAAACACAGAGACGAACAGATCATCACAAAAATTTGGTCATTTACTCTTCGTGATTAGATATACCTACCTAACAACTTACGTAGATTTCATAGAAATCCATCCATAACTTTTTGAGTTATGCTACTGAGAAAAAAATAGGCAGACAAACAAACAAACAAACTCTTCAGCGGATCTTCACTAAAAATTAATCATCTGTTACTGCTAACATGCATAACAATCACTGTAAATTTATTTCGTACAGACCCGTCAATAACATTTTTGCTATCGTGGTGAAGAGATAAAACAGGCAAACTGACCAGACAGACAAACACCACAAAAATATAACCTATTTGGCGGAGGTAATAGCTGACTCGTATGACGATAAAAAAAAACGAAATTTATTCTGAATTTATCATTTAGGCAAAAGTTTGATGAAGTAAATTTTTCAGTGACGGGCAATAAACCAAGATTTCGCACCCCCTAAAAGGTAGTTCCGCCCCTCCCCCGGGGGTGCTGGCACCCTATAACTACAGTGCTAGTCGGAAGCCGTGCACAACTGATGAACTTCTGCCCATAAGTTGAGCATGCGATTGTATAGTGTGGCGCCGGCTTAATGTGTGAATGAGTTGCCACGTAAGTGACATAGCAGACTTCAGTTACAGTGTATGCCTTTGATATCGGGATCATACGATTATCGAACTAACGAGTTTCCTACCGCTGCTTCACGTCCGGATACGCTGCTGTCTTCGCCACAGCTTTTCATTTCTAATTTCCTGCAAATTTGACCAGTTACGAATGTAATTTTACTGGTGACACTTTGCTGCACAAACCGGCGTGACGGCTAACATTTTTATAACTTTGTTGATAGACTCCTAGTTGTGTTTACTGTGGCTCACCACAACATTTCGACAGCTGAGAGAACCCGTTCATGACCATAGCGTCTAAACCCGGGCTTAAATTTGAATTTCTCGGTAATCGCTCTGGATCATTTCTTAACCCTCCTGAGTTCTTCGGTAACCGTTGTGGGTTCTTCGGTAACCGTTGTGGGTTCTTCGGTAACCGCTGTGGGTTCTTCGGTAACCGCTGTGGGTTCTTCGGTAACCGCTGTGGGTTTTTTGGTAACCGCTGTGGGTTTTTTGGTAACCGCTGTGGGTTTTTCGGTAACCGCTGTGGGTTCTTCGGTAATGGTGCTAAGTTCTTTGGATGTCAGTCCGTTTGAATCAATCGTTAAGGATTTTGGGTTCCGTTTTAGCTGTTCTCGATCCTATGTTAATCGTCCCCGTTGTGTGAGAAACTTGAGGACTCCACGTTAAAACCGTTCTGATTGGTGGATCCCGTGCTGACTTTTGGGTGTCTTGTACACCGTTTCGCTCCCCTGTCGGAAAAATGTAAGGTTATTATAACCCTGCTCAGTAGATATTTGTAGACTTTCGGTAAATGCTTATGATGTTCCTCACCAATTAGAATACATTGCGAAATTGGTTTCAACGTGTTGCTTTGTAGAAGTTAGTTGGTTTACAAAGCGACAATCACCTTGCATTATGCACTGCATGTACGCACTTTCTCTTACTTTTTAATTATAACAAGTAGGTAATGCTTTTACGTTTCTCTCGGCATAGTCGGAATCTTGTATCGTACACGAAAATATGCTTAGTGTCATCCTTAATGAAATGAATGAAGTTTCCAAAATCAAGTAAAGACTTATTTATTTAGGCATTAACTTATAAAGGCTAGCCCGATGATTTTCCATTCAACTACTGGTATTTCAATTTCAACTTTGTATAGTGTAATCAAGGTAGGATGTGCAGGCTATAGCTCACTATAGGCTTTTTACTGTAAGCCAAAACGTCCGCAGTTGAACCTTTGTTGCATTAACTGCAGATCTTTTACGGTGCATTGACTCTGGTGCATGGCTCTTCACAGATTGCGTAATCTTGATAACTCCTGTGCCGATAAGATAATTTCATGTTGATTTCACGTCACCACTCGCCGATCATGTGCTTTAGCGATGACTAAGTTGAGCAAGTTCCATGAGAAGGATTTAAAATGCGATTATAGCCCCTGCTTTCCCTGAAGTCGTATACTGACTCACATCCCTATCGAAAATCCGAAGGCAGTTATTCGAGGAGTATAAAGAGGGAGGCATCACATAATATCTGATAATCGCCTTAAATTCCTGATTGTGGTATACTTACCGCTGATTCGTCACAGAGTGACAGAACGCAGAGAGAGGACATGCGTTATAGCCAGCATGGGTTATTAATTCACTCATCCGTAATAGGTTACGGAAGGTTATATAAAACGCTAAAACGTATACGGGCGATATTAGTGTTCCCTTTGCCAGAGGGCGTAGGTTAAGGAGAGGAGGGAGGGTCCATCAACATTCGGGACACAAAATTCGGCTTGGAATGAAATAACGTACCGTAAATACGAAGTGAGTTGAGTAATGAGTACTAGGCTTTACAGAGATACGAAGCGTATCTGCGAAATGAACAAATAATGTAGGTATAGCCTAATGCTGTCGTATATTACGTAACTATTTATATACTCAAATACCAAGTCTGTAGTCTTTCACTTTCGATTTGATTCTGGCAGCTTGTTGTTGAAGTATAATAAAACTGACGATTTTCTAGAAGAGCAAGATGATATTGTGCAGACTCGTGAAAATGGAGACGTGCATGTTATGATGAAGGTGCTTGCGACTGCCTTTAATTCACTGTTCTCCATTTTCTAGAAATTCGTCAATTCTTTCACGCCAACAACGTGACAAAATAAAGTAGGTACACTAAGAAAACTGTGTCCTAACATCTGCTCGCAGTCCCGTGCACCGACGGTAATTACCTGGATTGACGTGTTGATATACAACGAAAATTGTAATTATCGTGCTGCATCAGCACTCCAAAGCAGGCATTTCCCGTCTATACACGGGCTTCTGTGCAACTTTCGGGGCAACAATTTTTTCTGTGCTCAGTGTTAGAACGTACGGTACAGGTTGGCTTCTGCATTGACGTATCAATAGCAGCAGACGACGGGGCGAATTTGTTAAGTGTTCATCTCCCGTGCAGATATCAGTGTGGGGCCCAGTACTTTGCAATCACCTCTTTGCACCATATTACGAATGCCAGAAATTTACCTTACTTTGGCACCCGACATGAAGCAAATGAAAAACAAAAACGTTTTCTACCATGCGATAAAAATCTTATCATCCACTGGTGCAAATGCAAATATTTTCAGCACATCTATATCATGTGTGTAGTACCGACCCTCTCCTCCATCCGACCGACAGACAGTTTTTACCGCTTTAAAAGTAATCAAGGCGGATACGGAATATACGAATAATTTAAGAATGTTACTTTAGGACCGCAAATTGTGGGACCGGTCTGCCATTCGTATAATATTTATAGCTTTTTAAAGTTGGAGTCTTTTTAAATGGGTTATATTGCGAGTCTCGAATACATCATGAAAGTTAGTCGAAATGATGGGCAGTGAACGCATAAAACGTATAAAAATTCTTTTATATT
Organism: Parhyale hawaiensis; assembly: GCA_001587735.2. Taxonomy (NCBI): domain Eukaryota; kingdom Metazoa; phylum Arthropoda; class Malacostraca; order Amphipoda; family Hyalidae; genus Parhyale; species Parhyale hawaiensis. Next base: position 2,252,436 of record LQNS02000303.1, read on the forward strand.
ATAAAATATATTGTGGTTCCCCAAAAATTGCAGCTATCACCGTATGAGCTGACCTTTCAGCCTCAACTTTGAGTTAATAATAATAATCTTTATTAAGTACTCATAGACATTACAAAATTGGAATGAAATATTGTACACAGGAGAATGTTTCTTATTTCTAGGTTACACACAGAGCATGTCGCAGTGATCTTACATATTAGACATCATTAGACATTGTCCAAAAGCTCATCTGGATGGTCACTGGGTCAACTTCTTACTTTTGGGATCGTACGGTACCCGTTAGTACGCCTCTGGTTACGAGTCATTGGAAAAGTAAATCTTCATGAAGCACGTTCTTGGGTAAGAGTGACTTGGCAGCTGGTCAACACGCAACACTTTGGGCACCTGGCGAGCGAAGAGCTTGCTGAGTCTCAGGTTTGGATGCCAAATGGAGATTGCCGATGCATGTGAAGTATCAGTCCTTCAATGCCTCTTGACATCCAATCCGATGGTCTGCTCCACCGACCCACTCTTTCTTCATTTGTTGAGGGTGATTGCCTGTCTTTCTTTGGGTCATCTTGGAGATCCCCACATCCTCCTTTAACTTGTCCATATATAAATACGTTATTGCGATCGTCTTGTTTTGTGAGAGAGCATCGTCATTAAAGTTCCACGACGCTAACTCCCACTAGAGTTTTATCAACAACTTGATGTTTGTTTTCATTTCTTGATCGTAATTTTTCAGTAATCCTGGAGTGTCCTTCAGCCGAGCTCGGTTGAAGGCAGAAACAACTGGCTTAGAAATTAAGATCCTTGATGTTACCTGTGTCTTAGAACCAGCATCGGGCACTTGTATGCGCTTTGTAACTTCTGTTGCAGAACTTTTCGACTCTCCTTCGTATCTTACGCCAGGTTAACATAGCCTTGTTCGTAGTTCGGTGCATGCACAGCACCACTGCATATGTGCATCATTTAGTGCAAGGTTACCCATTTGTGCACAGTTGTGTGGTGTTCACAAGGTTAGGGCACACAAGGTTCATGTACGCGTAGTGGTCGCGAGTACGGGAAATGTGCACAGCGCGCTCCCCAAGGCCTCTGTTACACACCACCTTGACCGCTCTCTGATTCAGCTGTTACCTCTTCTTCTATCTTTGCGGTTCCCTTCGTTTAATTTTACGTAGAGACCGTTCGCCCGTCTCTAAAATGCCAAGATACAATACGGGCATGATATAAATTGAAAAAAAGTACGTATAAGCATGTAGATCAATCTTCCTGGGGTTTAATTACTCTCAAATTCTGTCGATGTTGCAAATATGACTCGTATCGCTCGAAAGAGTATGAGTGTTTCGCCAAACTGCAACAGGTATGAACTCATTAGCGATAGGATCGGGTGGAAGTGGTGACGGTGTAGCGATGGCTGCTGGTTCTGTGACTCCTTCTGTCACCCGTGGCCGTTGACGTGACCTTGCACTTCGGAACAGGTGAATTTAGAAAAAACTTTTCTTTATCATGTTTGTAGATTATCTTTTGCTTCATTTTATTGTTGAACTAACCGAACATGATATAACTCAAATAAAAGTCAAACAATTATCTCCGTAAAAGACTTGTATTCATGGTGCACCATGGGGTTAGTTCGTTCGTGTGTTGGAACGCCAGCAGCAACACTGGCGGTGGAACATCATAGCTCCGGAGTCGGACGACAGACGGAGTTCAGTCAGTGTGTGAGAGTCAGTGTGCGAGCAGTGTCTGTGTTTTCTCCCTTACCTACTACACATTCCAGTATGACCACTATCGGAAAAGGTGCCGACCTCATGGAGGTGCTCAAGAAGAAGATGCGCCAATCCAAAGAGGATTTAGAGAGAGTCAGAGATGAGAACGAGGAATTAACACATAAGTTACAGCTTGAAATTACTCGACGAGAAACGGTAAGGGTTTAGTCTCTTTTTCTGTCCGTCTTTTTCCCGCAGTGCTTCTTTGCGTAAGATTCCAAGCTTCTCGGTTCATGTTGAAACTGAAGTTACGTTGAACTAATTTGCTACGTATGTGAAGCTCTTCATATTGACCGCGTGATTGTATAGATATGACTGCGGTTGCTGTGGGTGTGTTCTCCAACTCCCGTCGTCTCGGATCACCATCACCTTCATCACCACTAGCTCCTTCTTATTTATCGCAACACTTTCTCTTCCGTATTATTCATGTTCCATTGTTGCTTCTGGACGGTGAATTACGCAAATGTGCACCTAAGTTTGCGTTTTGCAACACGAGATGCTGCTTTAGTGACGATAATAGGTGCAAACCACCGGCCGCACCCAGACTTGTGTTGTATGCCTGCCGGTCGGTGTGTGCGTTGTGGGAGCTGTCTGAGCCTCTTGTTATTCACGTACAACCATCACAGGTTCATTGCTCTGCTCCTGTGTCGCGTGTGTATTGTATGCTTGCATTGCGAGGTACTGTCTGTCATAGGCCGCTTGAAAAAGAAGTTTCTGAGAGAACTCGAAAAAAACGCATCGCAAGTACCGACTCTGTAATAAATACGGTAAAATACCGCTTTCGAAGTACGCCACAGATTTCGGTAGATAAAGTCTCAAATGTACGCAGTTTTTTTTAAACGAATTAAATTTCCGTAAGTTTCTCTACACGTTATAAAAATCTCTAAATCTACCCACTTTGCGATTGATTACTTTTTACGCTGTTTCGAGCAGCTGACTAGCAAGTCGCTTGATGCATATACAGGATAAGCCGATCAAGTGTACCCCGACATGAGGCACTGCAGTTTTTAGCAACAAAATAGAAGTATCGCTAGACGTGCTGAAACTTAGCGTATTCAGTATTGTTCCAATGTGAAGTTACGGGCGGTAATAATTAACATCGCTAGAATTTTTGAAAGCTATTTGTTGAATTCTGCGCCCAAGCTGTTTAGGCCTGAGTGCTGCATGTTCAGTAGCTACTTACGTCCTGTATTGCGGTACAGCTTTTCTCCATGATGTACCTACTATCTAGCACAGCGTCCTTTCCCTGACTGGCATCATCACAACCTATTGAGGACGCCCTAGCCGAAAACCGCAACTCCAATTGTGGCCGCTGTGTGCGCTTCCCGATACTCGTTAGCGCTTTTCTCTTTGTGATCGACTACCTATGCATTTTTGTGAGTCGGCTGGCACTGGTGTAACATGTTGCCTTGACACTGGTGTGTCATATTAGGCTAACCTGACACTGGTGTAACATATGTGACTCTGGCGTAGCATGTTACCCTGGCACTGGCGTAACGTGTTACCCCAACTCTGGTGTAACATGTTACCCCGAGGCGGGGCTTTTAACCATCTTCTGTAGCGTCTGTTACGGTCCTGCAGTTCAGTTACTGGTGTCTGGTGCCAGACCCTCGAGCGTCTCCAATAGTGCCACAGCATACATGAGTGACTGCAGTGTTTCGCCGATGCAGCAAAGTTGCCCAATGGCGGAACTGCATGAATCTACCGAAGTACCCAGTTAAGTACCTATTATCAAATACTTAGCTGGGACAGTGTACCGATATCCTTTCAGGAGGCTTAGGATTAACCGTAAGGCTAGTCAAGTTGATAGCCCGTCCTATCGCGTCATCCGAAGAGCCCAAGGCTACTTTCGTATTAACTAGGCCTTCGGGACGTTTATCTTTCCTACCCACCGTGCTCTTTCCTTTTTCGAACTTCTACCGATCGATGATGCTTCGTTCTGTTCTTCCTCATCTTTCCCGATTTGCTACTTTCATGTACGTTGCTGCGATGTGCGTGCGTTTCACGTTACTATCAGTAGCCTACCTAAATTACAGTACGAGCCTCTTCCGCTTCGTTGCTGAGACCTCGCTGCCTTGGCTGGGGAAGCGTAAACTTGCCTGTATTACGATATAGCAGTATCTTCGCATCTATAACGATGTAACAGTATTCTCCGTGTATAACGATATAGCAGCATTGTCGCTTGTATAACGATAAAGCAGTACCTACCTATCGTCATCCGATATTTTGTACCTACTGCTGTCATCTGAGGCGCGTTGCAGTCGTAACCGCTCGCTTGTCTCAGCAGGGAATCTTTTTGTCCGTAGAAGAAATGCCATAAGACAAAGAACCCTTATTGCAAATTAACACTGCCTGGTTACAATAGGGTTACTTGGAAATCAAAATTGAAAACAAGTTTGGACACTGTGACTGCTAAGCTAAGCTACTGTTGAATATCCTGCTGTTGACCTGCACAATCATTCCAACAGTATATCGATGCGGTACCTACATGCACCATGGGCTGTATTCATATTAGGCCTATGTCTACGCTCAAGTTGTCAATATAATAATGGCTACGTCTCTTAGTCCATTGACTACCTACTCGAACTGCTTCTTATTGAGACTAGTTCAGTCACGCTAGAAGGACCCGTCACTTGACGGCTATTTAAATTTTAGTTTTCAGTATCGTTTCACTCGCTGGCTCTGCACATTTGCAGTTACCTGACTTTAATTTTTTTTAGTTTAATGTAATCCGCTACGAAATTTGAGCACACTGGCCTCTTAACTGATTGTTAACAGATTAGTACCTACGGTGCCATATATACCTACCTACTTCTTAACAGGATCGATCTTCTAGCCGTCAATTGACGGCCATAGCCCTTGTAGGAAGTTTCAAGTTGTTGGTCCTTCTAGTGTTAATGGTTTAGGATTCTACAATGTGAAGCACAACTTTGAACGTACAGTAATCATCCCGGGCCCAGATCTCGTGAGACTATAGACAAGCGCTACCGTATGTCGCAGGTGGGCCTTTGCATGAACTATCGTAAAGTCGTAGGCATGTACCATATCTGATATCTGAAGAAGGCAGCTTCTGGTAGTATCAGCTAATCGCCTAAAATTTTCAATCGAGCGTCTCACGGATCTCGGGAATTTCTTGCCCGTCCGTTATTGCGCAACTCAGTCCGGATATAAGGTGCGACTGTGGGGCCTAGGATGTTATCAACCCAAGTTGAGTGTGTCATTTACAGAGATATAGCAGCTACTCATAGCAGTACTTCCGGAGCTGCTACTTCTTGTAAGAATAGTGTAGGTACGCTTTTTCAATATGTGATTTTTATATTGACACAAGAAAGTCGCTTGGAGAGGGTTGGAGCCTGAAGTGGACCTCCGCCCATTTCCCTGGAAATGGGCCTGTTGGTCCGTTGAATGCCTAGCTGTTGGACCATTTGTTGAAGACAAACAATTATTGCGCCCACCGTGTTGTGCAATCATAATATAACGAGTGGAATTTGACGCCAGGGACCAGTGAGTATCCAATTAATAGTGCTCCAAAATTCTGATTCCTGAAGAGAATTAGACGATCGGTAATGGCAAGCTGGATACTCATTTGATTGTGACTCCTTGTTGTTTCCCCAAATCTCCCAACTGTGCTCTCCTGCCCTGTCAGCTGGTCAGCACAACGGAGGCGCAGCTGTGTCGAGAGACGCGTTTTACCATCAGCTTTGCATGAAGCGGTCATTATTATTTTAGTTTGGATAGACTGGTGAATAAAGAGTGCCGGTATAATGATAATTACTGGCGGGACCAGTTGAAATTCCATGATTAATTAATGTTTTCACTTACCTTAGTTTAACATGAGGTGGCGCTTCTAGCTTGACTCATCCCGTCTGACTAAACTAATGTCCGCCGCTTAACCTGTCTATCGTCACGCAGTTCGTTTACCTTATACCTCGTTTAACTTTTTCTACTATTTAGATTTCACCTCTGAATCTCTTGTTTTTTCTGTCAGCAAAGAATTCGTACTTGTGTCTTGATGAGATAGAAATACGACAGTACCTAGGGTAATGTCTCAATTACCGAATGCGTTTCTATTACCGAACGCAATAAGATTCCTACCTATATTCGGTAATAGATGGGCATTCGGCAATTGAGACATTACCCTACTTCTTGCACTGTTCTCCTGTGTATTTGCACAACTTTTCTAAGCTCTGTTTCCAATAATTTACTGATACTTTAGTTCTTCATAATCTTACACGTTTCAATTTTTTGTCGGCGTATCCAATTTTTTCACACTCTGACGGGACCCGTGGATATTGATCAGTAGCCCTTCATTTTTCTGGTTTGTTTGATGCAATAGTCATACAACAAACTATAACAGCCCGTCCCATTTCTTCAGTTACAGCAGCGTAGCCCACTGTACTCAAGAGGTCATTGTCTTTCCTTAGAGATTGCACAGTGGCTTTAAAAAATATTTTAGAGTCGAGATGTGTAACACTGCCCGCTCCGCTCTCCCGCACCGTATCCTAGATACGCATTAAGAACGTCATGCATCACCGGCAAAGCGGACATAATTCGCGGAAAAAAACTGAAAAGCGGTTGATATGATACGGGTGAGATGATGATCGTGTCTTTGCTTCGGAACTGAAGGAAAGTTTTTTGAAGTCGAAACTGAAGGAAAGTTTCTTGAAGAAGCGAAAAGAAGACAGCAATGGTTGATCTTTTTTGCAGTGAAAATCAGAGCTTCTTGCAAGTTGAATTTCTCTCTAATTCTGAAAAGCGTAACATGCAGACACATGGACGGACGGACATACGTACAGTCTCCAGCAGAATTATTATTGACAAGAGTACTCGTGCTGTCAGAAATGACGCGAAGAATTTATGATGATGTGCCTTCATTGATCATAATTTTCCTATTAATGCTAGGGCTGACCAGCGTCGAGCTTTCTTTCGGTGATATGCTGAAAAGCAATGTTTTTTCTTTGGCCCGCAGTCGATATTGTCTTCTATAATAAATAGGCTACTGAGCTCTGTATCCAGGAGATTGACGCTGTCATATAGCTCGAAAGTTTTTTCTCATGTGAATTGTTGTTCTGTTGAAAGATGAGCTGAAATTGGAGAAAACTATTTGCGGCCAAGAAATCGTCAAGTTTTTTCACGCCTACTAACCGCTGAAGAATATCTTGCCATTTGCTTCGATGATCATGCAGGCTGCAGCCAATAAGACATCAGCGTAAGCTTCAGGGAAGCTGAAGTTTGGATGAAGGAAAGCTCAGAAGAGAGTACGAATCACGATGCAACCGAGTATTTAGAGAAGATGTATGTACCTGCATTGAGTGAAGTTCATCATTGGAAAAGATAGAACTGCATTGAGATATACGATGCCGTCATCTGCAACCTGGCCTATTTTTCACCTATAGCCTATATTTCTATTCTAATATTTCTATATTTCACAAAACATGCAATTATATAAACATATAAATATGTAAAGTAAACAAACACCTGACGGTGTTTATTATATTGACAGTGAAACTTGTTGGACGATTAAAACTGTACTTATTTTTAAGACATGAAACCGATAATAAATCAGATCAATTACACGTAACACAAGTAGCAAGCCCTCTTATTGTTCATCGAACTATTAGGGTACAGTGAAGTGTACTTGAAGAGGTTGAGAGTCAAAGAGCAATTTGAGGCTGATGACTCTTGATCCTATATATTGAGATCGTGCTATTTTGCTGCGAAGGTTTTTTTTTTCTTGTTTTCTTTCGAGAAAAGAGACCATTTATAGCAGGCGCAAACTGTATGAGGCATCGTCTACATTGAAGCGCCGAACGCAAATTTGGTTCCTCCTAGGAATAACATTATTCGAAACATGAAGACGAGTTGACGTGGTGCTGGAAGACGCAACTATTGATGAACGCCAGCTGTCCAGCGGAGGGAGGACAGGCTCCAGGGACCTGTGGCCGCACGGAAGGCCTACCATAACATCCTGGTTATTCTGCTGCCGAGCACAAGGACACTTGCCTTCAACGTTACCCACATCTTTGGTTCTTACTGAGCTCACATTAGCTCGTCACGCCCAATGTGGGGAATTAATAGTCTTTGCAAATTTGCGGAAGTGCCGCCAAGTTTAAGTGAGAACTACCTATCGGTGGTTACCATGGGCCGGACGTTTTGACTCCCAAGTATTGCAGCTTCGTTTTTAGTTAACGTTTTACTGGGCAAGTGCCCATACGTTATATATTACTTCCGTAATGCTGGTCTTAAAGAAAGCGTTTATGAGCCGCTCGGTGAGGAGTTACAGTTGTCGTGTGTGGTGATGCAAAAAGCCCTTACGTTGACTTGTGTGTCATACTGAACCGTGATGTCACCGAAGGCTGCCTCTTCCCCATTTAGTAAATTTCATTCCTCAAAGCCAATGGTTCTCTAGCGATGCACCGCGAGAAACTTCGTATAGAATGAAAAGTTCTTGTTTCTTTACAGCATACGAAGATATAATAGCCGTAGCATGCTGTAAAAATTACAGAGTTAAACTCTACCTACCGTTTTTTAACGAAATGTGCCGAAAGATTTTAAATTGCTTCTAGTCTCTCCCCCCCCCTCCCTCGAGTATATAAACAATTTGAGAACCGCTGCCCCTTCTGTATGCGCGGTGCTCTATTGATGAAGAAACCTCATCTTTAAGTGGTATAGAAAGCCATCACGAGCCATAGCCTACGAACTTTTCATCACACCTTTGTAATTTTTGAGTCGGTGCCGGAGAGAGAGAGAGAGAAAGGGGCGAGTCCGTGCGTGGCAAGCTCGTCGTCTCGACTTGCAGCCTTGACGCTCATTTTTGTAGTCGCCAGCGTGCTCCTCAGTCGCGGACCCCGCCGCGTGGTCGGGACTTTTGCTGGTGCTTCCTTCACGGCCGAGGGTGGCGGCTGTCGTAGGTACGTGGTTGCTTTCTTCCCACCCCGGCATGTGCTCAACCTGGCCGATGGTTGCACTCGAGTGGGAGAATTCCATCTAAACCCGGAAAATGGAAGCTCAAAAGCGAGAATCCCGGTTATGAAGCTCGACAGTAGTTTCAAGCCGCACACGAGAAAATCTGACTGCGATAAGTGTGTTTCTGAATTTCTGAAGCGCAACGGTGATTTAGAGCCGAACATGGTGATTTTTTGCCTTGAAATTGGAGGAAATTGTTCTTGAGCTCAAGGTGGTTTTTGACTGGAGAGTACGATCGAGTTCAGAAGAAACTACCAATGTTATGTTATATCGTGAAGTGACCCAGGCAGGGTTTAGTGTTACCACGGCAAGAAAGTACTCCTGTGACCATCGTGTGGCTGTTACTAGAGGTTTTTTTCTAGGTTTGGCGACGACTAGGACTCGTGCATTGACCTCACGGTCACCAGGAGGCCAAGTGTAGCGTGCAACCATGGAAGCCACCGACCGGTTTGCTGCGCAGACAAGCGGTCCTCGTGTGCGTCCCCTCGCTCCCATGCCGCACGGGTGTTGCGGCGCCGGCAATGGAACTGAAACACCTGTTATCTTACGGCTCCCTGATCCGTTTGTGCCAAAAGTGGCCGGCTGTCCATCGCGCATTTCTTCTACCTGTGATTTCCCCGTTCCTCCCTGCTATGAAACTTTAGTTTAACAGCCAGTATTATCCGAGGTTTCTATCTTACACACATTGATTTCCCTAAACTCTCCGACGATTTGGGCTTTGATGGATGACCCCCAGTCGAGGGCAGTTCTAGGCGAAAGGTCCGCGGCTCTATTGCTGATTCATGCAGAAGTAGCGGCTAGGCTATTCAGATTCTATCGTCCTATGAAATCGACCTCTGACAATTTCGTCCCTAGATCTCTATGGGCCGTCCGGAAAGTGTCGACAGAATCTTGACAACATTGGAAAACTACCCTGTAGTTTCCAGCTACCCACGAAGTGCACTCGTTAGATATCAATTTACTACCCAATAGCACCGTTCGGTCCTGCATCAGTAGTACCGTACTGCTCTTATGAAAATTGATGTTTAATGTAGATTAAAAAGAGTTATTGGCGAAAATATCTTAATTTGACTCGGGTAATTTTTTTTAAGTTTAATCACGTGTGATTTGAATTTTGATGCCCGAGGTGTGACATTACAGTAGTTAACCGATCCTTCTGGGGCACAGAATGTGTCTTAGGCATGCTCTTTGGCGTACGAATCCGTACTGTTTTATGGGAAATCGTGCACCAGATACTCACCAAATAAGTTACTAAACTTTAGCTAGCCCTTCAGGATTTTGTTGTTTCGTGCCCACTTGGCTTCCCTTCTTTTCTTGCTTTTCTTAACAATCTCTGATATGTACTTCCTCTTCTCTGTCTCTATTATTCCAATGCTCTGTGACGCTGTTTGTTCCAGTTCTCCATTTCCTCGACCAACTTTTCTTCCCTTGCTTTTTTCTATTGGTAGCCTCTAGAGTGAGGCTCAATCCATCGACACATTATTCATTTAACCTGCGTAAGGATGTCAAAAGAGAACGGGCTAATGTATTACTTAAATAGTGAAAAATATATATTTAGATATGGTGCATTTTAATACAATGAAAAAGAACTGTTATCTCTGCTACGGGACAGGACGATAACGCTCACATTGAGGTTGTCTTCCAGAAATGAATCCGTTGTTTTTAAAATGAGTCGACACCCGTAAATGAGCCCTGTTGCTCGTCACAAACTATGGTAACCGCTGCATCAGTGAAGCATAATGTATGGAGCGGGCACGGAGCGGCCCTGGCCCTCCTCCAGGGTTTCTCTCACCGTGCTTTTCCTGTCTAGAATTTTTTTTGTCGTTTAACCTCCGCCATTGGTGTTGGTGGTGACGGGGACGATGGTGGTGACCAGGTGGGCTGACTTACCTGAGCAGCTAACGACTACTTGATGACCTTCACTGCGACCGGGTATACTTCTTCTGCTGCTGCTTCTCATCCCCCTGCACTTTGGTGCTGCTCTCTCTCTTCACTGCCGCCTCCTCTCCCCATACACTGCCGTCTCTTCCATCGTGTCAATAACTTCTTGAAGCCAAAAATTTATTTAGTTTATTTGGCGAGTAAAATCTTTGTCTTCAAGTTAGCAACATGGTAGGAGCATAAAATTGTATCAAGCCTCCCTCTGTTCTCTACGATACCTGTGTTCTGTGCACAGTTTCAGAGCTTGGTAGGAGTCTGTGTGAGCCGATAGTCTCCTGGGGGGAGGGGGCGTAAGTAGATGATATATTGCGTGGAGGTCGAAGTTGAACATCCGCTGGTCGCAGGGATCGAAATATTTGTAGCTAGCGTGCCTTACTCGATAGCTTGACTAATTGCTAGTTTTGTTAACATTTGGCTCAGCAAATGGCTTAGTATGATCACATCTGATGTTAGTCATTCAAAAGAGTTTTTCAGCCGGATTGTAAATGCTAGAATCCTAAGTTCCTAACAGTCGGAGTCGGGCACTCGGTAATTTAAAGAGTCGGAATCGGACCGGCCGCACCTTCTGTAGCCTTGTATTTGCTGTCCCCTGACAGGTACCGTAGGTACTTCAATATTCCTCTACAACCTTGTCACGTAGGCTAGTCTTTTCTCTGTTGAGAGTCGGGAGACTATAGAAATATGCAAACACTAGCACCCAGACCTGATCGCTGGACGCGCACTATCGCTACATCCTGGAGTTGGATTTAGTATCTGTACAATGGTGAGATACAGACCAGTTCCGTGTCACAGATGGTCTGCTTCTCGCCCGACCTCACCTTTTGGTGATGAAGCGCGGGTTGTATCTGTCCATCCACAGAGAGCCGATTCGAGGATTCAGTATTCCTCGCCATCGGTTTACGATTAACGTTTGTTTAGCGAGTCTTTTAGTACAAGCACAGTTGTGCTTACCAGAGCAAAAGAAACATTCGGATGTTTGGAACGCTAAGCTAAAGATGAACATGTGAACCGGTCTTCAACTGCCCACTGAGCCTCCTGTACCTGTCACACCCTGGCCGTTGTGCACGTACTAATCGGCGGCGTACGGCGGCCCACCGCCCAAAATTGCTCGAGATGCACAAAAACTGCAACCGGAACTTCTGACTTTGTTAGAGTTTCCGGTGCTGGAGTTATGAATCTTCCGCAAAAACTGCCTTACTCGCATTTGTCATTGATTGCACCAAGTTCCTGTTGCACCTGTATTGTTCAGGTGTCGAGTATTATTGAAGTTTGCTGTGCTTACCTACCTATAGGTATACTTTTGAAGGTTAGAGAAAAGCGATGCTTGTCTGTAAAATATGAATACTCAAGCACTTCTGCGAATGCTTCCTTTGCACGGTGATCGTATAAACAACGATTGCCCATTTTCTGACATGTTTTATGGACTCAATTAAAAACGAGGCTTGCCCATTTTTTGATATGCTTTAATTATAACACCATATAGTGACCGGAGAGGCGTATAAACTAGTACGTACTCGGATCAGCTGTTTTTTTGTGACACACTACCAGCTCCAATTTTTAGTCTCCGCAAAACACCGTCGGTATAGTTTCTTTGGCCTAAGCAGCTTCGTTTGTGACTTTGTTAATGTTCGTCGTAGCGAAGCAGTATAGTCTGTAACTGGGCTTTCACTTGGCTTGTGCTAAATATTTTGACGGTTTGTACAACGCCTTGGTGCAATATGAACACAACGCAAAGTATATATACATACGCTGCTGCACTTGCTGATCGCTCTGCTGTGAGGAAACTAATTGTAATAAATACTTGATGGCATACGCATCGCGGATGTGAAGCAACAGCTCCGCATGCTGCTCCGCACCAATTATCTACACTAGGACTCCCTTAATTACCTGCTTACTTCTCCGCGTCTAACTTTCGCTCGCATGCAGTAACTGTCGGCCGGCAGCGTAACAGCTGCATAGGTAACTTTTCCCATACTCGACGTGTTAGCAATTGTAGGTATTGTACTTAACTACTCGGTTATCGGTAATTACCTACCTACTTTGGGGTAATGGGAGTATTACGAAATTATCCGAGGCGACCGTGCAAATGTATTATTCTTCTTCCTTCCTATTAGTTTATAATGAAGATTAGGGCATTTTAAAAACCATTTTTATTAGTGGTTTCGCTATTTACAAGTTTTTTCACCCGAAACTTTATGTGCTTTGCGAAGAATAGCTGCACATTATTATTATTAGTAGTAGAGTTAGTAGTAGGTTACCACGCCTGGTATACCCTAGATGGGTTGGTGAAGTATATTTCTCCTTACAAAATTCTGCATTAGAATTTTACAATGTGACTCTGAAGCTCTCTAGCGCAACCAAACAATGCGGAGAATCTGGTATTCACTATCTATGCTGTGAGCCTCTGAGTAACTGTTCATTTTACAAGATCAGCAGGTGGGAAGAAAATTTCCTCATTACAAAAGTGCCTACGTATTTCTATTGCATATCAGCAGAGATGCGGGTTTCAGAGGTACCTAAGAGATTCGACTCCAACTCCTGGAACTAGCTGGTGCCCGACGCCGACTTTACACCCCTGAATAGCTACTTGAGATGTTCCCGAAGTGGGTAGACGGTACCGCTCCCTGGAAAAGCTTGGTGACCACTGCAGTGTAAACGATACATTGCACCCAGGATTTTTGGAGTTCTGGAACAATTTACCCTTACAATAATACCTATGTAGCAGACCCATGCATGGCTTGCAGAGCTCCCTGTGTCCCCCCGATACAACTTCCTGTGCCACTGATAACTTTATCTTTCCCTCCACTCGTGCTCGTAAGGACAGCTTTTTGTCGGAGTGCTCGGTCCTTCTCCCTTATTCCCTTGACAGACTGCGTGTCGCTTTTTTGTTAGGTACATCGTATTGCAGGCTCGGCATATCATTGATTTTCCCAACCAACGGATCGCACAAATAGGTACTCAGTTTGTGACGTGTGCGTTACATCTGCGATGCACGCCCGGGCATTTTAGGCTGTTTTCAGCTATGTACTCGTATATTGCGGTAACAGAAAGTTCAGGATACATTGTCAGAAGAAGAGAGTCTTGTAACGAATCTCTTTTTGTTGGAACATTGGGCCACTTGTAAGAGTAATTTAGCCTATAGAAGAATTGAAGGAACCGCACTGCTAGTACGGTACGGTATGTAGTGTAAGTGGACTGACGCAGGATCTCCTGTTAGCTGCGAAATTTTTAAAAGTCCAGCTAGAAGCTCCTAAGTGATTGAAATAATATATCTATAAATACGAAGATTGACCTTTAGAAAGATTACCTACCTAAATATCCACAAGGCGTAATAGGTTTCCGACAATCACCAGCTTCTATTATTATTGTTACTATTATTTTTTTTAAGTGTAGTACCTAGCTAAAAAAGTAATACTTGATAAATGTTTCATTAAGCGTTCATCGTATCCCGTTTGGGGGTGAGCACCGCTGAAAACCGTGAGGATTTTCTTTCCCTTTCGGTAGAACTTCGTACCTACGGTTCACCCACTTTAGCCATATCTAGTATGAATGCCTCTCTTGGTATTGGCAAAATAGGATTAGAGTTATTATCGAAGGTTTAATGATATATCATTCGAAAGTACTGTGCAACATATCTTTCTGTTTGTAGAGGGCGGGCGGTAGCTACCTACTATTTTATGGGGGGAGCTGCTTCCTTTGAATGACTCCATAGCTTACCCTATTTCTTAAGATTAAGCTAGACCTGCAGGTTGTATTTTTCCGTACCCACTTTACTTCTATTTCCTACCGTACCTTTTCAAATCATCTTTAAGTGCCTCATTTTTCCCGTAAGGGGTATTCGTGCATTCATGGACTCTCCGCTTTTTATGAACGTACCTCATGTCCCTTCTTATTTCTTTCTTAAAACTAGCGATATTGCGGCTGGAAGGCTTGAGCAAACATTTGATCCATAGTATATAATCCAGTGGCGAGGAAGGTGGGGTGGGGCTATAACTATACACCCCTGCCAGCTGAAGGCTGCCTGCACTCCCTATACTCATAACGCCTTGCCATTGTTGGCACAGCTGCATGACTCGCGGCCGTTTCGGACATCGGAAATCAATTTAGTGCATTGCTTGCTGCATGCGGCCGCGTCCGTACTGTCATATACCTACCTACAGCTGATGTCTCCCTGCATGCACTGCTACCGCCAGCAACTTCTGTCGGAAGTTTATGCCATTCTCTCCACCAAAATAAATTAAGGCTAGACCTTTTACGTAGCCTGCAGCCCAGTACCTAGCCCGTTAACCCCTTTACCGGGCGAAGTAACCATGTATGATCATTTACTCGGTGTTTCAAGTTTTTCACAATTATTTCAATCTACTAAGCACAAATAACCTCCAAACACTTGACAACTGCTCGAGTTAGTCTGTTAACGGGATTCTATCCCAATCGCGTAGCATTTTTCGTGCGCGTAGCGCTATTTGCAATTTGGCAAATGGTCTCTCTGGGCATTAAAATGTTAGACAAAATATTTCTCTCATAGCTATCACTATCAAAATCAGTTAGGCTGTGTATTTATTTACTTCAATTATTGGTTTAGATACCAAGCTCTTACATCTTTCCGTTCTAAAATTGGCATTATATAGTCTCCGTGACTGGACGCATTATTCGTTATTCGAAACATTTCCTTGATCTTGCCAGGCTGGCTACCAAATCTCATCGTAATTCACATTGTATTTCCCTATCTTATAGTTTATTACCTTGGCTAAAGGCAATCCCTAAATTTCAACGGGTTCAAGCTCCTCACTGATCTGCAAATGTCAAGTTCTGCAGTTCTTTAACTTTTTTATATGTGATAAAAGTTATAGTCTACCTGTAAAGCTGGTCTCTTATCGATCTCTCTTTTCTTGCTAACACCGCTATCCTTGCTACGGAAAGGCGGCATTTCCTAAAAGTGACTGTGAACTTATCTATTTGAGGATTTAACGATTTATGTATCTGTTGTTTTTTCGTACCTTCTTATATCTCTTCCTCAGAAATACCTTTAGCAGTGGTCTAATCTCGTGCCTAACTCTTGGAGATTATCCATTGGCGATAGCAAGACTTTGCGTGTACTTAGTTTACAGCTTTGTTTAACACCTTATCGCTATCTTCACTGCGCTCTGACTAATTTTGATCCGTTGTGGCGTCAGCTGCTTATCTTATCGGTGCTTTGGCGTGTTGGTGTGTCTGGTGGCCACCACACCATGCTTACAATTACAGTAATACAATAGCCTCATTTTTGTATTCAGCCCGAAACAAAATCGTCTTCAGCCAATTATTGTTATTTTTTTACTGTTCATCAAGTGCGTAATAATCGAGGCCTTGCCAACAACCGAGAGCTCGTACTCCACCCTCCGTAACTCCCCTCTTTCTAATCACCAATGTCCAGAGCGACTTCACTCATTGCATCGATCATGTCGATCTCCTGAAATATTTTAACATACCAACGTCAGCTACTGCGATGGTCCTCGTGTGACACCCTTGCCCATATGAAGCCCCGGACCAGATTCTCTGTCTCGTAGGAGTAGCACTGTTTGAAGCTTCCAGTTAATTCGACATTATGTATTGTAGGGTTGCAGCCCCTCACAGCGGCGCCTCCCCCCCCCCCCCCCCCCCCCNCCCCCCCCCGCCCCTGAAAAACGCCCAGTCATCCCCCCAAATAGCTGGAGCGATGTATGGCGAGTAGCGTGAATGTGTGCTGCAATCGTGGCTTTTTCTGTGGAGGATGAACACAGGACATCCTGTGTATGGGGTACGCCCTCTGCCGCCACTCTCCCCCCACCGGGTGAAAAACTCTTTTGGTCAACCGGGTGGAGACCTCGTGCGTAGTGTTGGGCCACCGCTGCTGCTGCTCGTCGTAGCAGTTCCGCTTAGTATATGGGCACCACGAGTCGGAAACTGGCTGGAGTCGGATTTTCCTGAGTCCAAGGAATCTGAGTCGAAGTCCGATTTGATTTCTTCCGTCTCTACAACGCATAGTTGTGTGACTTTTGTGTTTGCCACACAAATTTGTCAATTTTGGGCTGGCAGATGTAAAGTACGCCAAGTGTTGTGTATACAGCACACGATTGTGGCAGTTAAGTGTTCGCAACACACGTGCACAAGTTTTTTTTTATCTACGTGTTGTATTGGCCTCAGGCCATGGCTTGTGCCATTAATGTTAGTACCTATATAAACTTACTACACAACTGTGCTCTTGCACGTAGTTGCGTTAGTTTGGTACGTACACGCGACACAACTGCACGATCATGTGCCGCGTGGAAGGGACCACCAGCTGCACTCGCAACACATCAATGTAGTGATGTGTGGAAGAGGCCGTGCCGCACCACACCACCATCATGACATGCTAATAACAAAGGGCGTCTGTGCCTCCTGCTGCCGCCCGCCCGTCCGCTCTCTCTACATCACCGACCTCTTGAGGCCGCTCGGGAGTGCGGCGAGGTTATCCTATTCTGCCATTAGCCTCGGAATCAAACGGCCATATCCTTCGGGGAGTGACGACCGCTCTCCTATCCTGCCATTAGCGCCTGGAGTAAGAAAACAAATCGTCATGTCATCGTGCCATGACGTCATCATAGCCAGGATTAAAATGCCTGATCGTACCGCGATTGGAAATCTGTCGCATTCAGTCATTAGCATCTGCACGTCGCTGCTAATATTGCGCTTCATACCAGCTGCTGCGGTGGTTAAACTGCAACTCTGATAGTAATTCTGCCAGTTGCGTCTGGATTAAAGAGTCATACCTTACGGTAGTGCCGCTAATAGTTTTATTTCGTCGTAAACTCTCAATTTATCATTTGGGTGTAGTAGCTCACTCTTAGAGGTGTTTCCTTTTTTGGTTATCACGGAACCGGACGTTCTATTCAAAGCCACACAAGAGTGTCTTGGTGCTCGGCCCTGCAGCGTCATATTTCTGTCACTAGTCTATAGTCTGCTGTCCGCAGTTGTCATATGAGCCTGTCGTCAAGAACGCCGTAGCTTAGACTATCTGTGATCGACTGCAGCCGTACATTCTTAGGCGCTAGAGGGCATTTACCTAAAGCACGACCCAGTGCATGTGGGTTTCTAGTTATCATCCGCGAACGAAGTGAGAGAGGTGATAATGTTTTCGTTGAAGATTTAAGTATATATATATATATATTTGTCTGTCCACCCAATAAGTGGTCGAAGGAGTTGAGCAACGTTCATAATTTTTTGTAGGGAGTTTGGTGGGTTGACCTAAATGTGACCCATGTCAAAAAACTAGACTTAGCTGTCCATAAAAACTAACTGCATTGAATTTTCCTCCATCGAGGCGAATTTGCCTCCACCGCGGTAGCTAGATCGTCTCGCGCCACCAGGCACCCCATTTACCTATGTTCTTATTAAGAGATCTGCGGTCAGCGTGGCGCTTGCCTTGTTGGACACAGCATCCATATGAGAAACTAGGATTAGCTGGCCATCAAAAATGACTTCGTTGAATTTGCCCCCACCGCGGGTGCTGGTCTTACGCCACGAGGCGCTCTACTTCGTGTATACGATCAAGCTTAGCGACTTTACCGTACCTGTAGACCATTGCTCTCGCTACATGCAATGCAAAAATTCCCCTGGACACTGATTTCTTCGTTCAGTCGATCTTGCCTCAGCAATTGACTACTTACGTAGGCCTATGTCGCACTGGTGTGTTGTTCACTTGTAGAACCGTTTCATACTAATAGCCTACTTCATCTTTTACCAACATCTCCCATACTTGCTGAAACATTTAAAGCTATTGCATTCCAAGTGTCACTAACATATACATACGTTCGGCCCATTTGCTGATGTTTTTCACTCAGAAGCAATTCCTCCTTTAACCGACATCCCAGTGACATATTGGCCCGTTTGACTCAGAGGCAAACAACCTGTTAGGCGGTCCTTCCCTTGCACACAGCGAGCAGTTCCACCAGAACCGTTTCGTACACCTCTCTTCTGACTGCGCTCAGGCAGAGCCACACCCTCGTGCACAGCGGCAAGGTGAGGAAGGAGGTGGCACACCTTGCACTCGCTCCTGTACCTACGTTTCTTTGTTGGTCGCACAGTACAGCGTGTAGTTGTTCTTTTGTTCGAGCAGTTATCCCACCAATAATAATAATGATAAGGACAATAATATACGAGTACCTATAGTTGGTGTGATGATGAACTAGACGGCTCAACGCGCTTGTTGGCCATCATTGAGCTCGTGGTTTGGGACTATCGGCGAAGAGCGTTGCTCTCCATTTCGACATGGGTTTGTGCCTCGACTGTAATCGAGTGGTAGAGCAAACTCGCTATCTGCTCGATAGTCTCCGAATACGCCCAACAATGTGCCGTAGCGTCGTACTGATATTAGGTTCGTTTTTGTGGTTTGGGTAGCTTCTTCCATTGGCCATCGTTGTACTGTGCAGGTACCTACGGCCAGAGTGTAGCTAAGTATCTGCGTAGTCAGATTTACTTTCTTTTCTAAACCGAATTGACTCATCTGACGTCATCTCAGACTACTCATGGGCCCCAAATTTTCCGTTTCGTTTTTTGCCGCAAAGTTAGGAACTGCTTCTAAGTCAGTAGGTATTGGACGCTGGTTTTAGACCTTCAACTGGAAATTCGCTAGCACGTGAGGTTATTTTTTCAATTATTCCTACTTAAGATGCTCGTAGGAATAGCGTTATAGGACTCGTCTGAAAATCCCAGTGGGCTCTTTGCTTTTGCAGCAATAGCGATGATGAAGTACAAGAAACAGGACGTGATTGCTTGAAAATGGGACGTGAGAGACAAAAACGGTCTTCAATTTGAAATCACTAAGTAAACCTAATGAGAATGCAATTCATAGAATTCCAGCAACAAATTGTGTGTTCCCCAGGGTTAGCCATGGGCACCCTTATTATATTTCACTGCGCTCATGCTTACAAATTTCAAATTTGAATACTGTAGTTATATTATTATTTTTTTTTTCGGGGGGGAAGGGGCTCCGATATATCCTGTTATCGAAATACCATTAATACCTACTGTTGGTTTTTTGGTCGGTATCGAAATTTTTACACATACCAATAAGAAAAAAAAATACTTTATATAATAACAGGTCAAAGCCTGCGATGTAACGTCTCCAGGAAAACTGCCTCTCGATACGTAACTGCTTGAAGAACGTTGAGTGCGGCTATAGGTGGAAACCCTGAGCTGCGCGACTTGACTTGGAAACCCTGAGCAGCGCGAGTGGACTTGGAAATCCTGAGCAGCGCGAGTGGACTTGGAAATCCTGAGCTGCGCGACTGGACTTGGAAACCCTGAGCTGCGCGACTGGACTTAGAAACCCTGAGCAGCGCGAGTGGACTTGGAAACACTGAGCTGCTCGACTGGACTTTGAAACCCTGAGTAGCGCGACTGGACTTTGAATCCCTGAGCTGCGCGACTGGACTTGGAAACCCTGAGCTGCGCGACTGGACTTGGAAACCCTGAGCTGTGCGACTGGACTTAGAAACCCTTAGCAGCGCGACTGGACTTGGAAACCCTTAGCAGCGCGACTGGACTTGGAAACTCTGAGCTGCGCGACTGGACTTGGAAACCCTGAGCAGCGCGACTGGACTTGGAATCCCTGAGCTGCGCGACTGGACTTGGAAACCCTGAGCTGCGCGACTGGACTTGGAAACCCTGAGCTGCGCGACTGGACTTGGAAACCCTTAGCAGCGCGACTGGACTTGGAAACCCTGAGCTGCTCGACTGGACTTGGAAACCCTGAGCTGCTCGACTGGACTTGGAAACCCTGAGCAGCGCGACTGGACTTGGAATCCCTGAGCTGCGCGACTGGACTTGGAAACCCTGAGCAGCGCGAGTAGACTTGGAAAGATGGAAACCCTGAGGTGCGCGACTGGACTTGGAAAGATGGAAACCCTGAGGTGCGCAACTGGAATTGGAAACCGTGGGAAGCGCGAGTAGGCCTAGGCTTGATACCCGTTGGAAGCGCGACTGCTTGGAAACCCTCGGAAGCGCGAGTAGGCTTGAAAACCCTGAGAACCAACGGTGAGCGTAGGTATTGAAAAGAGGTGAATGACTCAACGAACTGCTCGAACTCGTCACCTTTGGACGCCCTCGCATGACGGCGGCTATATCACCGAAGCGCTTCTCACGACGGAGCACAAAGAAGTTAATGGGTCTCGTTTTCAATTAGTGGTCGGGTAGCAATGACTGCGCTGCCCTCGGGCTCTTATAGATCCTCTCTCTCTCTCTCACTTTCTCCCTGCATATGCTGCCTCAGGCGCAGCCGTCCTGCTTAAATTAAGTGGCGTCAATTGCATCTTCTTCGGTTAGCTTTGCTTCAGTCGCCGGATGTTTGTTTGCGGCTGTACAGTGTAGGGTGGTGTGCAACTTCTTCTTTATGGTGCAGCTGTGGTGCAAAGTGTCTTGTATGATCAATTGCTCTAGGTACTGGTTAGTGCAAAATTCGTTTTACAGTTACCTATTTAGCCACAACTGAGCTGTAAGGTACCCTTTTTATGTGCTCTTCAAGCATAGCTATAGTACATGGTACGCTGCACTCCTCCTTCTTCTAATAAAACTGTAGGTAGTGCATGGTACGCTGTACTTCTCCCCTCTTTGCACAGCTGTTGTACAGTGTGTGCTGTACGTCTCCCGGCGGCGAGACTGGCGTCAGCGCCGAGGGCTGTATACGGCAGTCCGAGGCAACAGTTGCGAGGGTATCGATTAGACCGAGGGCAGCACTACGAGTGAGGGGAATAACCTGAGAGGGCAGGAGCAGCAGCTGCTGCTACGCTTGCAGTCTTAGTCCCGCAAGAGAGTTTCATCAGAATACTCTCCTCTATAAGGCAGAACTTACAGAGGCGTTACTTTCTCAATACTGAGCTTTGAAAACTATAAGAGCACAGAATTATTCCTTGCCAAAATAAACTCAAGTATTTTACTGCTTGATTGCTTCTCTGTTATTCTTTACAGGCATTACTTTTTTTGCAGTTTTGTTGTCGCTGTAGCGTATTTTATAAGCCTTAGTAGGTATTCCCTCGATTCTATTCTCGTCGCTTGAACCTCTCGTGGGTAATTTTTGCACCGAAGTTTATTGTTAATTCCCTCAGCCAAGGAGGTTATGTTTTCATCGAGTTTTTCATTATGTCTGTCTCCAAGATAGCTCTGAAAGTTTGGACGGATCTTGACGAAATTTACAGGGACTGTTAGGCATGTTAGTAGGAACTGATGATTAACTTTTGGTGAAGATCTGCTCATTCGTGTGTTTATCTGCTTTTTTTTTTTTAAGGACATTACTCAAAAAGCTAAGGACGGATTTTTATGAAATTTGCATGAGTTGTTACGTATATCACGGAGAGTAAATGACTTCATTTTTGTGACAATCTGTCCATTCGTTTGTTTGTCTCTGTTTAAATTTATGCCTGTTAGCAAAATAACTCAAAAAGTCACAAACGTATCCTTATAAAATTTACGGGAATTTTAGTAATGCTGAAAGACATAAATAATTAAGTTTTTGTGATGATCGGTTGGTCTGTTTGTATGTTTGAATAATGTTAGTGAGAATGTTTATTAGCAGGATAACTCGAATCGTCAAGAAAATCACAGAAACTGTCATTACTGTGAAAAGACACAAATGATTAGATTTTTGTATTGAGCAAAGAAAATCATGGTTTCAGAACCAATTTGAATTTTTCATTATTGTTGCCTTGCTTGGCGGAGACGTGCGTTCTCCGAGTGCTCTAGTACGTCTAGCTAGTAGCTACCTATTTCATTACCACTGACACTGGCCATCAGTGAAAATGCGATAGATCTGTTACGTGCAGTAGGTATTATGTTATACTTAGTGGCCATGGACTGAAGTTATTCAAGCTCGCACTGTGTAGGCATGCTAGCTCGACCCTTTGGCAATGCAGCACCACAGTATACACAATACTCTGCGTGCAGTGTTGTAAGTAGGTACATCAAGCGTCTCCTGCGCAGCAGAGAAATGTGCCGGAAACCCTGTTGTTTGTGGCTCTCGTTATCTCCGCCGACACAGGCTCAGCGCACCGGCATCTCTCGCTCCTACTTTTTTTTCTCATGTGCGCTTGGTTTCCTGTCGTGTATCCTACTCGACTTTACCGAAAATTTGCTGCAGTGACCGAGATACTTCGAGTTGGCGCTACTTGCTCTGTTACCTGTGTCGTGATGTCATGGGGACAATTATATGTACCAAGCAAGCATCATCTTTGGAAACTATCAAAGCTTCCTACCCCCTATCGATGAAAAACGTGTTCGATTGCTCCGCTTCCACTGAGAAATCGAATATGATTAGTAGTCTGGCACTTTAAGCTAATCAACTTGCGATTAATGAGTGATACTCGACCTAAAACGGGGAATCGAATGCTCAAGGTTAAAGTTCTAAGTTGAAGAGTATCGGACAAGTTTATTTCGATCGCGGTGGGCGAATCGAACGCGTCCTAGTCGTGCCACATGCAGAACTGAAGTTATTGAGGCTCACCTACCGGGGATCTGAGGCCCAGGCAATGTTGTTGTTTAATTTATCCATTTTTTTTGTCGACATTAAAGAGGATGAGAAGAACGTGAGCATAGTAATTACACTCCTAAAATTGTACCGTGAAAATCACAAACTCATAGCACGCCTTGCAGACCCTGTGGTCTTGCCTAGGTTAAAACTCGCTTGAATCTAGTCACTTAGTTTTGGTGATCATGTCGTACTAATGTGATTATAACGAATAATCACCCAGAGGGTCTGGTTGGGTTGTGCTGGGGGTGTAGGCCTAATCGTGGTGTGTTACAACGCTCTGAGCGTGTACAGCTCTAGAACGCTCTAGCATTGGCCAGGCCGTGGGTGAGACACCTCTCTGTGCCCACTGTTCTTCCGTTCTTATAGTGCTCATTTTTGTTCTCACTTTCTCATTTGGCGTTCCAAAGCTCCCGGTTGTTCTCGTGGTTTCTCTAGTTATACAACATGTCCCTTCCATTCCTTCCGTTGAACTTGCCATTTCATTGGCTTGGTGCATTTAAACTACCGTACGTGAGTAATAGTAAATACGATGCGACGGATAGCCGAACGAGGCAGTTACCAAGCAGCCCTCATTACCAGCCTGCGCTCTGCCTGTGGCCAGACCAAGTTCTGTCTCCATGTATGGTCTCTCTGTAACAAATTTGGCCCGTGCTGGTGGTGCGGTTTTATGGCAATCCTGTATTTGCTGGCACGGGCACTCTAACCTTTGCACACTCGGT
The DNA here is from genome assembly GCA_001587735.2 of Parhyale hawaiensis. Taxonomy (NCBI): domain Eukaryota; kingdom Metazoa; phylum Arthropoda; class Malacostraca; order Amphipoda; family Hyalidae; genus Parhyale; species Parhyale hawaiensis. The sequence continues at coordinate 2,276,327 of LQNS02000303.1, forward strand.
TTCGATGACCAGTTCTCCAGAGTGGTCGTCAGTTGGTCATACAGCTGGTCTGCCAGACCTTGTATGGCAGTCTTGCCATCTAACTCTCGGTCATGTCCACAGGTATTCTTGGCTCATTTGTGTTGGCTAATGATGCAAGCGCAGGTATTCTTGGCTGACTTATCTTGTTAGGCTAATGTAACCAAGTGTAGGTTTTCTTCACTAATTTAACTGGTTTGGTTAAAGAAATCAAGCGCTGGTGCCGTCGATTGATTTTCCAGATTCTGCTGTACTAGAGTGAAGAGCAGGTTATTTTTATCTTTTCATTCCAAACTTTCTCTTTTCTATAGTTTCTAACTGCCATCCTATTTATAATGATAAGTTTTCCCTTGTATCATTTTTCAGTACATAACATTTCAAGCGCGCCTTATTTCCTGCCAGACATGGTGCACCTGGCCAAGATTGTTCTAATAGTAGGCCTACTCATCTGAGTTCGACTCAACTTCTAAACTATAGCTATCATACACAAATGGATCGCTCTTATAGTAATAGTCTTTGTATATAATACGGCGGGAAAACCCACAATATAGGTAATAATACTGGTAATATAACATTTCAAGACACCAAATGCATAGGTACCTATGTGGGACCCTTAGTTGTAAGCGCGTGAATAACAGCTGGTGGAGCTTCTTCGTCGTATTGCTATTTTATAGATATTGCGTTTCATTTCTGTCTTTCATATCTCAGTTTCCACTAATTACATTTGCTAGTTCCTTTTGCGCTCAAGAATAATCGTTGTGCTTCATGCGGTCAAGCGTCGCTTATGGACTTGCATGTTTCATAAATTTATGTTACATCCATGGCCTAATTAGCGATGTTATAAGAATGTTTCCGTTCATGTCGCTAGCGGCAGGACTGGAACGTTACTGAGACGACAGTTCTTTCTTGTGTGGCCGCATAGTTTATATAGGCTGGATAGGTGTGAACAATACACTCTGCTATGTATGTGGTCATTTACATAGCTAGTCTAGATCTGTACGTTAACCTTTTCACGCCGTCTGTATCCCTGTTATTTCATTGAAAATTTGGAAGTCTTTCTATACTTGTGCCCTTTTGAGAGTTCTTTATTGTTGCCTCGAGTGCTTTATTCCTGAGTTGCACGACGGTTTGAGATTTAACCGTAAAAATTAAGAAAAAAACGAATTAACAAAATTTTTGAACTCAGTATTTATTGGAGCCATGTGTGTACGCTCGGCGTTAAAGGGTTAAGTAAATGTAAAAGTAGTGTAATTACTATTGGTACTATTTAGGTGAGGTTAGAAGATGAGTATTGTAACGAGACGTGCTTAGCGTGAAAGGAGTGAAAATTACAGGTAGCCTATTTGCATACCTCTGTGTAAGTAAAGTTTTATATAGGCAGGTAAGTAAGATTGCATAGGAACGTGTAGTGGGCGACTAGCAACCGTTGTATACATAGCGCAGGTGGGCCATATGTCAAACATTGAGATAGCAGGCAGTTAGATATGGTGGCGCCCCTTGTATGGCCGCTCTTAGTCAAGTTTAGGGGCTGCCAGCTAAGGTTGTTAGCCAAATAGAGAAGTTATGACTACACACAAACACACACACACACCTCCGACTTGCTGGAGTGAGTCACCTCCTCCTGCGCCCTCCCTCCCTCCTCGCCGCTTTTTGGGTGGCTCTATTTCGGACCCGCTCCCGTTCTGCCGTTGCTGGCTGCATGCAAAGAAGTCATCGAGAAAGGTACCCAATGTTTCGCCTGAAACACTAAGTGCCGTTCACGTGCATTGAAAAAATGTACCTATGTATACAAGCACAATGATGGTTTCCAATGTTTAGTGGCAGACACAGAATTTTACCGGATTCGTTGAAACAAAGTCATTAGCGCATAGCTACTGTGCGGTTTCCGGCACGTTATTAATAGCAATATTCTCACGAGGAATAAAAGTACGTTTTGCATTGATGGGTTACCCACAATAACACCAGGATAGCGCCCATTATTTCCCCAAAGGCACCGAGTTTCGTTCTCATTCAGTGAAAATTAGATACAAGAACACCGGAAGATTGCCGGAAATATGGGCTGATCCTTCTCGTTGCTTTCTTCCCCTTCCCCCCCCCCCCAATGCGTAGGTTTTTTGCTCGCCTTGTGACGACATAAAATCTTCAGCTACATGAGATGCAGCTACATATTTTTCTCTATGATGTCGGAATCTGACAAGCCGTGCTACTTGAAAATACAGGCGTTCCTTTCTTGTGGACGAAGTGAGGAGGGAGGTGTCCGGCGACAAACGGGAGCGTTGTCGCCCCTTCGTGTCTCAACTGCACGAGTGAGAACCGAGCTGCAGGGTTGAGCAAGAGCGCCAGTGCCCTTGCTCGGCGCCCTGTGTCCGACTCCCCAGCTGTGCGTTGGTCATGTTACGGTGATGGATGAGAGGTCCTGACTCTTTCTGACGTCACCAGCCCCCCCCCCCCCCCCCCCCCCCCCCGGGTTTTTTNCCCCGTCTGGCACCCTACTGCCGACCCAATTGTGGCTCGTGTTAGATTTGCCGCTCCGAGAACCCCGTAACTACAACCATGTCTGTCAGGAACCCAACCTGCCCGTTGTGTTATGTGTTGGAGATCGGTGTGGGATTCTGCTAACACTACTCAGCGGTCAGTTCAAAAGCTCCTCACCATCCAGCTGGAATGAGCTGGATCAGATGAAATTGCTACTCTCACCATTTGGACCGGACTCCGAAAATAAAAATTGGTAAACGTCAGCATAGCTACTTGTGACCCTGGCGAACCCATCTCAGGGAACAGATATTATTTAGCTTGTGGATACGACATTTTCAGGGTCTCCGAAGATGCGGTTATCCAGGAGAATCCATATAATGCGGGATGATCTGCTCTGCAGGGGTCTGCTCTGCGCGTTCCAATGATATCGACAACATGAAGATTTGCCGCTCATCATCATCATTCATCATCATCCCTTTCCTTTATTCTTATCATCACTCTTTGGTTTCATGATCATCCATATTAGCTGTTGGGTTATCCCTACGAAATCGCAAAAGTAAATTCGTTTATCCAAAGTACCTCAGTCAAGAAAATAAAAACCGGGTAATTGCAACATACCGTAACCATTAGCAGGTCTCAGCCCTGCAGCGTTTGCGATTTAGCTACATTACTGAACAAAATTTGCCGTTTCTTGAGGGATGACCTGACCGTGTTCTCTTTTTTTTTACTATTGTTTAGTTTGCCTTCATATTGTAACAACATATATAGCTACCGTATATATATCTTTGTGTTGCGCGTGTGTTCTTTGCTTCAATATGTTCTCTGTTTTATATTTGTGTCCATAATTTTACGTCTACAGTTGCTTGTTACGGTCTAGGTAGCCTACCTATTATAGCTTCCATGTTCCCCAAATCTTCCCAACAGACGTGTTTTACAGCAGAAATTTTCTGGTTTCCATATTGTTGCGTTTGTTAATATTATCAGCAGTTTTTATTACTGCTGTTCTACCAATGCATATATACCTACATTTACGCCTCTTACGGCGTACAGGCCTCTAGAATATACACATTTGTACCCATCACCACGTTATATGCTTGTGTTGCCTCGACTGGCGTACTCTGATGTGCCCCCTCTCTGTGCAGGCCGAGGGTGAGGTCGCCGCCCTTAACCGCCGCATCCAGCTCCTTGAGGAGGACCTCGAGAGGTCTGAGGAGCGCCTCAACACAGCCACCACCAAGCTCGCTGAGGCCTCCCAGGCTGCTGACGAGTCCGAGCGGTCAGTTGCCGAGTCACAAGGCCTAGCTAGTAGTGACAGCGCCCTAGTAACTAGTGACGGCCTCGCCACTACCTCCACGGCAGCCAGTTTGTTGTCAAGGATAGCTCACATCGGCACTGATGTCGAGAGATCATTCCAGGCCTTCCAGGCGGGGGGCGCCGCCGCCTTGTAGCTATTTGGGGCAGGGTTGCGTGGGTAGCGAGATCCTGAGTAACCTTAACTTCACACGACACGATACTTTATTTTCAACCTTAACTTCACATGACACTTTATTTTCAACCTTAACTTCACATGACACTTTATTTTCGATTATTTTCAACCTTAACTTCACATGACACTTTGTTTTCAACCTTAACTTCACATGACGCTTTATTTTCAACCTTAACTCCACATGACACTTTATTTTCGATTGTTTTCAACCTTAACTTCACATGACACTTTGTTTTCAACCTTAACTTCACACGACACTTTATTTTCACGCCGTCGCTCTCAAGTAACGTATAGCTAGACTCTTCAGAATTGAATGGAAATCTGTATTGTATCACCTCCATGCTAACGCCCATACCGACGCTCTTCAGCTGATACTATTTTTTAGGTGTGTGTTTAACGCTACGAAAAATGTATTAACAGCTGATGATTACGTTAATCTGGATATGACACCCTACTGATTTTTTCTTCGATATTCTAAGGATTTTTTTTATTCATGATCGGTCCACTCACTACATAGCTGGTACCTTAGAGTGATTTTTTGTTGGTTTGCGGTTGATAGGCCCGACATTGAACTGTGCGCTTGTCGAGTACCAAGTAGCATAGTCTAGGAAGGACGCACTGAAGCGACGGATGAACTGATGTGACAAAGCGGGAACATCTCACTTTACCGCAGGATAGCCTATAGCCTACTGAAACTACAGCTGTTCCAGTGTACTAACTACACTTGTGGTGTTCTGTTGTTCGTGTTTTGGGCGTTTGGATGGACAAGGTCGTTAGGTATTTTAAAGTTGGATGTGGTGTGGGCCCTATAGTGTCTTCGTATCGAAGGGACGTAGTGCAATACATACAGTTGGCTTTTTGATTATGATAGCTAACAGATAGCTACACAGTGAGATATTTGTGAATATCTTGGTGAGAAGAGTCGCGTGTACTTCGGTGCCTTTTTTTTTTATACTGGCACATTTGGTGCGTGGAACTTCCCGAGTAGAATATTCCATTGTTGGGTTTATGGATTGGAAGAACATGGCAGTTTAAAACTTAATGTGTAGATAGTAGCTTCAGTGCGCGGCGTATAGCGAATAATGCATAATGTTATTACAACAGACATGATGACAGTAAATCTTGCTTTAGAAGATTAGAGTTGAACAACTCCTGGCTTTTATGCCTCTTATCTGATGTACCTTGTGAATTACCGTGCCTTTTAAAATTAATATAGCTTCTAAGCTCCGGCTTATTCTTGATGTCAATATCGACACGGTCCATTGAGCGCTGTTGCCAGATGTAATTTAGTGGGTGCTCCCTTTAGCTCTTTGTGTCTTTTCCATCTGCGATTTGTTGCCTCCATATTAGCTTCTCTTTCCCCTGTGTTGCTCTGTGTGGAACTAAGGAAATGGCGTTATTCAAACGGGTCATTAATTTCTCCGATTAGGAGTTTGTCGTGGGTGGGAATCAGACTGGCATCGTAACCTTGCCATTGTTGTGTTGAAAGGTGTTGGAGAGTTAGATATGTGGAAGGTCTTTAAAGATCGCAATGAGGTTGGGTATTGGCAGGCATTGTTTCTACAGTCAACTGGATTATCTGGTATGTAGGTAGCTATCCCTCCTATATGTAGACAGTAGACCTAATATTCTGGATTGAACATCATTCTGAACTGGACGGAACTTAGTTGTGTTTGGATATAGCTACCTACCAGCCCTTACACGTTTAGGTTTCGCATCTTAGAACACTACCCTTTACACCCGCGTTAGGTTTACTCGGGATTTCTACTTCCATTAGTTATATATACATTTATATTGTGGTGACGACATATATATATTTGTATATATAGCTTGTATATACACTTATTTAAATATTGATTTCTTACTTTAGCGTTAGCTTGTTATTCCATGATGGTCGTTTGGAAGACTTCCAGATATATAATTAACGTTACCTATAGTGCGGTTTGATTCTATCCAACTTTGGCTTGGAAGCAACGCCGCAGGTATCTTGTGGAGAGAATTGTGCCTTGTATTCAATACTCGTCGTTGCTGCTTGTTGACTTCTGTTGTGTTTTGTCGTGGACAATTTATGGACGTATGTTATACCTACCTTTGTGTAGAGACGATGTAGCTACTTGTTACTTACACCACCGCCTGCTTTGGACTGCTCTCGCCACTGACTTTTGCACTGACGGTATTACTATCGTAGAATAGAAACCTGGCTAGAAAGATACTTGCTGTCACCGACTGACGCCGTTTAAACTAAAGACAGAGTCCCATGTTGCCATATATCATACGAAATAACTGCATCACGCACTAGCCTACCAAAAACTCATCGCATACAAGCCATTACATTGTACTATATCCAGCGAGCCACCATCGCACGTAAAATTCTACGTAGACGCGCCTCCATCGCTACTGAAATTTTAGTAGCTAGCTACCAAACGAGTCACCATTGCAGAAGCATTTTTTTTTCTGTACACCTACGTTGCTAATGTATTATTTCAAAACGAGCCACCGTGGCATGTGCAGAATTTACTTGAAATGAACCACCATTGCTATTGAAAACCCTTACAAACCACCGTTAGGACTGGGAGCTTCTGAAACACGGAATTTCTAGCCAAAGTCCTTTGAACAGAAGATAAATGTGTACCGTAAAGCCACCATTGCCGCTGTCGTTTTCACCTCGTGCGAACAAACCTACCTACCTATGTGATGAAAAGAAATGCTCCGCGATATTACGAACGTGTCGAAATGAGAATTGCTCACGGGCTCGCTTCGGGGACTTCAATGAGGGCTACAAGCTCTGAGTGTCGTGCTGAACATTGTGGTAAGCGTTTGTGTGTGTGTGTGTGTGTGTGTGCTGTGTGTTGCTTAGCTCTTGCCTGGACTGCACGCTCTTGTGTGCTCAGAGCAGTCGTGAATATGGCCCGGCTCTCGACCCAGCCTGCCTGCAATACTATCACCAACTATAACTTTGATTATTTTGCTTCGTAAATATTTCATTGCAAAAGTTGTAGCTTTGCCCATGCCTCGCTAGCCGACCAGACCTACTGCCCAAAATTAGGCAACGGCAAACACCAGACAACTCCACAGGTCTAAAAACAAATGCCATCGTTTCATGTCATGTTTATTTTTTTATTTAAGCCAAAACAATGATGGTGTACATATTCGCAATGCGCAAATAGTACCGTATCTACGACTACGACATTGTTCCAGGCAAGGGTTAAGTGTTTATTGCTACCAGTTACCGCTTAATTTTTTTTTGCTCGATGCGAGATTCTGCAATGATGTATGGTAAGCTCTGTATTATTATATTTTACTATTTTGTTATGAATGTTGTTTGTGTGATGAGTTGTGTAGGACACTTTTCTTGTTTAAAACCTCTTCCATTTTTGAAAGATACTTCACAACAATTGAGATGCTCATTGTAACGTGTTGGGGGACAGCCCATTACCTTTTCGTTATCACGTAGTTACCTCTCAGTTGATATGTTAACAGCAGTTAAATTCTGTTGCTTTGCGTCTAGTTGAATCCTTTTTACACAGCTAACCATTCCATTATATTGCCTTCACTCGCGTTCGCATTTAGTGTTTTATCTGATAGCGTTGGTGCGATAGGTAGCTTATCTGATAGTGTCAGGCGATAACATCGGCCGGACCTATGTGCCATGTGATATATTCTCTTTCCTAGTTTGTCTTTTTGCTCTTAATTAACATATACTGTAGTTCAGATGAAAGCAACTATTGCTTCACACTTCCGTAGGGCAAATTTCCCATGGATTAATGGATTACTCATGCTAGCAGAGAGCTACTTATGTTCCCTAACCTCGCATGTAGACGGTACGGTATAGCTAATTACCTAGGAACTTGTCTTCACTTTATTACGGGTAAATCCCCGTATATATACGTGCCGTGCGTAACCTTTGCGAGGGAACATTTAGCTAATTGGTCCTTCTGCATGCATACCTATTGGACAGACCTGCGATTTCGTTTATAATAGGAAATATATAGCTACCTACTATATTGTTGATTTATTGACCGTGTGGATTATGATACTTCCTCGAAAAATATTGTCACCAATATTAGGTAGCTATCCATCTACTAGATAGGTACTTTCTGCCATAGGCCTCTACTGTATACCTATTAGGTGCTAAATCAGTCGCGCTCGAAAAACTTGTTTTGTACCAATGAATCCTATTTAGTACCAACTGTAGGTACAGCCGTAAGGTTGTTTACTATATTAGTACAAACGTATTACGAAAATTTATTTGAGAAGTAGCTATACGGTAGAAATAACTGTTTAGTCGTGAGTTGTTTTTATTTCCAAATCGTATACAATCTTTGAGCAGGTGAATTAGGTATTTCAGACTTTCTTGAGGCGCCATTTCAGTAGGCCTAAGTGCAGAGGCTTCAACTATCTACCATAGCTACATGGTTTTAGTACTAGTAATGTTGTAGTCTGTTGCATTATGGGTATTGCTTTTGCAATTACCAAATATGTGATATGAATCGGTCTGGTCTGTCCCTCATTAAATTTCTATATATTGAATATTGAAGAACTGTAGGTTTATTATTTGTATTTCGTAACATGTATTTGTTATCATTTTCATGCCTTTATTATTAACTTGTCTGCTCGTAGATAACGCCCTACAAAATCTGAAGAGCAAAAACCCTTAATGGACAACTTACCTTACCTGCCGTTTGTGTAGATACTAGTTCTCTAGCTAACTACTTAGTGGTCTCAACTTTCTACCACATGTAGAGCTTCAGCTCTGTGTTCCTATAACCTAGTTTGTCGCGTCTCTGTCAACACAAGGTGCTCCACTTTGACTGTCACTGTTCAAACTTCAGACATCGTCTTGTAATGATCATTTTTCAATTCACAAGCATTCTGATATATTACCGTAACAATTAGGTAGCTACAGAATAACTTTTTTGGTTGAGGTGCAGCTGTTGTTTGTTTTACGTGCTACGTGTGGTAGAGGTATCGTTGCTGCCCTCCGTGGCTAAGGGGAGAGCCAGTGAAGTATCTCTACAGTGCGCGCAACCGTAGAGCGTGAATAAATTTGTGACTGTCCATTAAGGCTTTCGGCCCTTCTTTTGTCATGTAGCTACGTGTGCTGTGTTTGTGTGTTTGCTAATTTTCTAGACTGATGCCCCTCCTCCTGGAGCAACTCTAGCCCCGCCCCCTCAGGCACCAGCTTGTCGTAACTCCTTTACCTCTTAAATTTACCAGGGCGCGCAAATGCCTAGAAAACCGCGCCAACTTGGAAGATGACCGCGTTAGTATTCTGGAGGCGCAACTCGCCCAGGCTAAGCACATTGCTGAGGAGGCCGATAAGAAGTATGAAGAGGTGGGCAGACGATGAATTCTCTTTGTTGCCCTTTGTGGCTCTGCTGCTGCTGGTGCTGTCACACCTCAGTCAGGCTCTGTCTCATTCCCATGCCTTCCCTTCCGGGTGTCCGCTAAAGTGAACCCTTACTGGGGCAGCAGGTGGTTTGGTCACGGCTGTGTCATGGTCGCTGAGCGCCTTAGTTGAGGCTTGGCTTTTTTATTACTTAGTTCTGATGTAACCAAAGTGACCCACGTATCGTCACTCGGAAGAAATAGTCACTGCACCGTAGTAATAAATGCTTCAATGCGTCGTCCTAATGGGTACGGACGGCGAATCGCCCTAAAGGATACTCCGCAGCATCCTCCTGAGGGATACGTCAAAGCGTCCTCCCGAGGGATGCGTCAAAGCGTCCTCCCGAGGGATGCGTCAAAGCGTCCTCCCGAGGGATGCGTCGAAGCGTCCTCCCGAGGGATGCGTCAAAGCGTCCTCCCGAGGGATGCGTCGAAGCGTCCTCCCGAGGGATGCGTCGAAGCGTCCTCCCGAGGGATGCGTCGAAGCGTCCTCCCGAGGGATGCGTCGAAGCGTCCTCCCGAGGGATGCGTCGAAGCGTCCTCCCGAGGGATGCGTCAAAGCGTCCTCCCGAGGGATGCGTCGAAGCGTCCTCCCGAGGGATGCGTCGAAGCGTCCTCCCGAGGAATGCGTCGAAGCGTCCTCCCGAGGGATGCGTCGAAGCGTCCTCCCGAGGAATGCGTCGAAGCGTCTTCCCGAGGGATGCGTCGAAGCGTCCTCCCGAGGGATGCGTCGAAGCGTCCTCCCGAGGAATGCGTCGAAGCGTCCTCCCGAGGGATGCGTCGAAGCGTCCTCCCGAGGGATGCGTCGAACGAAGTGTCCTTCCGAGGGATGCGTTGAAGTGTCCTCCTGATACTTGCACTGCAGTGTCTTCCTCAGGAGCACACCAAAACCCTGCATTTCACACAAGCGACCATGTCTAAGCCCCGCCGACACCACAGCTCCGGCAGGCATTACACATACCTCGCCTAATTAACGCTTGGTGGGGGTTAAGAAATCCGAGCTTGCGTGGGGACCTGAGGTACTTGTGACCTTCCAGCCTGCTTCGCTGTGGCTGCCCCTGGACACTTGCCATGATTGTCGTGCACTCAGTGACACTGTACTAGTAGTGCGTGTTTAATTGCCTACCGGGTGCAGGTTCTTCTCTAGTATCTGTTCTTCTGTATTCTATTCCTAATTGTACAGGATCAAAACCCAACTTAACCGCTCCAGTCTTCGATCATATAAGGTTCTTTTTCAGATCCGACAGTGCTAGACCACGGATCATGCGGCACTATTTACTATTTTTCTGCTTTACAGGCGATAACGAAGTTACTAAGCTTCAACTGAGTCAGGTTCCTGGTGGACTAGGTGCATTTCCTGCAGGTTTTGTTGACTTTTTCTTTTGATAATCAGTGATGCTTGACATTGTCTTCTCGCCGTCCGAAGTTTACGGTGGCTTGAAACACACGCCGTTCTAACGCTTTGTTTTGTACTGTCTGCTTTTGGGGCTTCGTTAATGAGACCTGGAGGAGCTCCTTAGCTTTGTATTGCATCCAATGACGTCACAGTCTAGCCGAGTGCTGCTATTGCCGTTCTGGGTGTCGTGACGCGGGGCTCACGTATCATGTTATCCCCTCAGTATGCGCAAGGTGCTGGAGAACCGCTCCCTCTCAGATGAAGAGCGCATGGACGCCCTTGAGAACCAGCTGAAGGAGGCCCGATTCTTGGCTGAGGAGGCCGACAGGAAATACGATGAGGTGAAGAAGAGGCCCTCACTTCTCCCTCTGTTATTATTGTGTGGTGCCCTTCTAATGTTCAGTGTCGTGTGTAAAGTATAGCGTGTGTCCTCCTTGCTAAATTCCTTAATACAAGGCGTGTTTGGTCTCACCGTCTCTTGTGTTCTCCTCCTCGTCTTTTTGATTTGCTTGAAGTTTTCTTTTATACATCAGTGAAGGTCGGGGTTTGAGATGTACCATAGTTTCACTTAATTGCTTCTGTTTATGGGTTTCTTGATATGCGTATTGTATGGCGACTGCTCGTAGCTCTTAGTTTCTTCTTAATCTTTCGGAAAAGGGCCCAAAATGAGTTTACCTTTTGATTTCACTTGAACTACATCCGTTTTCTTTTCTTTTTTTTTTTGGTGGGGGATAGGAACTGTTTCCTTTTGCAGTTGCTTCATCTTCTTTGTGAAAAATTGTACGATTTTTCTTGTTGTACATTTTTGCTTCAGGCCACTGAAACAATTTTTTTTGTAGTTTTTTGTACCGTCTCCTACGAAGATGCTTTGCTACAAAGAACTCATACAGCTACTGGTATGAGTAAAAAAAACCATGGCTGAACTACGTAACAGGTTAACTCATCGCTTGACCATTTTGAGACGGTTCTGCGCATCTCTTTGTGTGACGTCAGGTGGAGCGAAGAACGTCTGTCTTGCACAAGTATCATTAGTATTCCTTATTTATACCATTATTTCCGCTACCATGGGCTGATAGTTGATGTATGGCTATTTTGAACTCGAAAAAAGAACTTTGTAAACCTTCTTCGTTTCTCTAAAGCTCCGGAGAAGCGAAAAGAGCGAGTTTTTGCAGCAATATACTATACTACGTTTTTGCTCTCACCGGTAGCTTCTACTGTGCTTCAAACATTTTTTGCCCCTGCGAAACGAAAAACTGCTACGTCGTAATTATGCGTAATTCAGGTTTCCCTCCAAAATTTTCCATGTAACCACAGACAATGCTAATTTCTCTTACAAGAAAGTCATGAAACTTGAAACAAAATCTTTCTTGTTAAACTTTGAACGCATATCTAGTCAAGTTGCCCTAATAATTACGTGTTCTCTTAAAACTCGAAAGAAAATGCTATGTTGACGGGGAAACTGTTTTAAGTACGATACATGAAATACTGCTTTTGAACGACTTATATATGAAGCTTGAACTAGTGAAAAACATACTCCTCCGTTTGACCATTCACAATATTTTGACGAGAAAAGCTCTTTAAACTACAAATTTCACAAGTAAAGTGGATAATTTGGACTTACAATTACTTTTAGAGCGTTTAATATTCCACCGATAGTACGTATGCAACTGTAGTTTTTTTTCCTGTAATCCATGTTCTTCCGAGGTATTTTTTCATGCCGGAGTGTACTAGTATAAAAAATGATATATGATTATAAAATAAGCCATATCAATGCTTAGGAAGCCGTGGCTATGTTATTGTAATTGATTTCTTCGTCTGTCAACCTATTCGTCTGACATTTTATTGCCTTATTTTTAGCAAATGAATTTTTGCATCGCACAATTAGCAGCTGTGATCGTGCAGAAATGATTACCCATCTTTTTTCTTCATGGAAGCCCAGGCTCACCGTATTTATTAAGCATGTAACAGGTATGAACTAATTAAACACTGTTTGCTATCTATCTCTCCACCTGACGTCACGGGAGTGGGCGGGGCTTAACACGCTACCTGCGCGTGAGTTAACCTGTTAACGTTGCTCAGCCACGAGAAAAACTATCACCTTTTGTGGAGAGAAGTGTTGTAGCACTCTGCGTCCCGCGGGGAAGACTATTAGGTTCATTTTTTCTAGAGATATTTAGGTAACTATTGTTCTTTATTTTTTGTAATTTGCTGATATAGCTAGTACAGGTTACCTGGTCTGTACGCTTCCTCTCATACGACTGAGGTATGCCTAGATATATGCCTGCATACCAGCGCTCTAGAATAGCTTCTCCTCGCACTACCTCTTCTTTATTTTGATGTTGCTGTTGCTTTGTACATTCTGTTTGGCTTTCAATTGTACAGCTTTTCTAGTGTGTTAGCTCTTTGATACTTGGCTCAGATGGCTGATATTTTTGAATAATTTTGTGGCTGTACTTCTTTCCTCAGTGTTGCTCGGCCTCATTGTGTGCTTTCGTTGTTCTCATCTTTGCTTAATTGTGTGCTCCAGTTCGGCGCTCCTGTAACTTCTTCGCCTCCTCTTCTCGCCCTCAAATAGAAGCGGCTCACCTTTGATTTCAGTCAGTTCAACTTTATCTTTAATCAGCTTTGGCTAACAATACCTACAAACTAAAGCGTAATTAGAACGAAATGAAAGTTAGTAGAAAGCCATTCAAGCTTACCTTAAAAATGTTCATTCAAATCGTAAAAATTGATAGATTTGTGTACTGTATATGAATATCTGCTTGATGCTGTTAGCTACTCTGATTTGAAGGTGGGAAGATGTAGAGCGTAGGTAACTCCTTGTTTTGCCACCGCCCTACAGCAGTGCTGACTAGTCCGGAGGTGCTCACTCCGCAGCTAACGCCCCATCCAGGCCCCCCCACAGGCATCTCAGCACTTGTGTGTTGAACAGAAGCTATTCTCTTCTGTAGAGAAGCTTAATTACCGGTAGTTATCCAAATAGTAAGGAATACATGTTTCTAATTTATTTGAGCGGCCTTTCATTGTTGTGCCTGGCAGTGGCACAGTACAACTGTAGCATTGCAGTATTGCACACTATACTGTGGTGTACTGTACGGTGTCATCTTTAGCTACTGTCATCAGTAATGCTCGCCAATTGTACAGTACTGACTTCTTGTCGCGAACAATAAATATCCTTACTCTTTGGATAACGACATCAATATTATAAAATAATTCCTCTGAAACCACAGAAATGGGTGGGATGGACCAGGGTGTGGATATCTTAGAAGCTGCTGTTCCCTGCGGCAATGCCCTACTAATGTATTATAAAATGCGCCCTAACCTGCGCTTTTTTTTACAGCGTCAGCCTTTTTTATTTTTTCTAAGTCAACTAATTTTTTTTACCACAAGGTGCCATTGTAACCTGACGACCCCGTCACTATCGAGTCCTGTTGGTTATGAGTTCCAGTTGAGTAATATATTCCCGATTTTTCTCGTGAGTTAATCACGAATAGTCTGGACTTCTAATGACCCTCCAAAAACTATGGGTCTAAGGTAATGACCGCCAGAATGTCAAGGGCACCAAAGAGATGCGGTATATCTTCACGGGAACTTAGATAGCTAAATATCTACCGCAGTATCTGTACTGTAGTTCATTGTTTTTCTCTCAACGAAACCCGGACCAGGAGGTGGGCTCCTCCTAGGAGTCGAGCATGACGAAGTTTCGCCCATTTTGTTGCATAAAGAGGTCGCAATCGCTAGGTAGACCTATTGGGTATTTGTGCTGTCGAGGAGTCAGGGTTGGAGTCAAGCACTTGTTCACTCAGAAGTCGGATTTTATCATTTGACTCCGCAACTTCGCTGGTCGGGGTATTATGCAACCTATAATGTAACTTACCACAGTGCACGCAGTCACTGTCTTCATCAATTGACCCGACTCCAGCTTTACCTTAGTCATTAGCTAGCCCTTCGGGACGTCTGGCTTTCGTGCCCACTTTGCTTCCTTCCCACCTCACTCTCCTACTGATCTTTCTACCATCTGTTCTTCCTCTTTTGTCCCGACTGGCTGTTCCCATGCGCCTTGATCTACCTTCGTGCATGGGTTCCACATTTCTGTCGACGTACTACATGTCCCTTCCTTTTCCTCTGCTGAATCACACCGTGTCTCGGGAGGCTTAAGCAACTAATATAATAACCAGCTCCAGCTGAGGGGCAGAGCATCACACCTTTAGCAGTGAACTCCAGTTAGCATACCCAGTGACGAAAAGTACTAACCCGTGTCTGTACTACTATTGAGTGTGACATAGACTACACTACACCGTATGGTGTGTAGTCTATGGTGTGGACTAACTGAATATCTCTGCTTCCCTCCCAGCCCCTGCGAAGCAGCTTCAGCGAGTCGCGTCTGCTGACGCCTGCCTCCATTCTATTCCCCTTACTTAACCTTGTGTAGCTACATATCATGTATTCCTAATTATTGTGATTTCTTGAGCTTATGTGTGCTCTGTCTTGATTTTCTCCTTCAGTTGCATTATTTCTAGCGAAAACATTAACCTTTGATTACCAAATTTCCTTTATTGCCTTTCTTGAGAAAGAGTACAACGTTCTAATTATTTTAATATTTTTAAATGCTCTTTCCTTCCTCTCACTAATTTAAACTTTCGAAAGCAATAGCTATCTTATTTTTTATCCTGTTACTGTTAACAGAAATGTTACTTTTTTAGTATTGAAATAATATAATAATCGTTCAACTCTCTAATGCTACTTTTTGCATGCCACACTTTTCTTTTTTTTTCTAGAGTAATACTATTTCTTGACTATCATATCAACATTCATGCTTACCGTTTCCATTTTTAAGAGAACAATTACTTTTTGATTCCTTGTCATATTTTCTTACATAACTTTGCTAGAATATTAGTGATGTATGCATGCCTCACGGCACTAGCATGTACACGCAACCTCCCTAGGCACTTTCTAGGTCTCAGATGTTGCTGGATGACACGCATCCCTGTGTGCCAAACGTGTCGTGCAACTTGCACTTATGTAGTTGGCTAGTCAGTAGGTATCTAGGTACTCGGTAATCTGTAGCTATATAGGACGTTACCTACCGTATATCTTCTTCACTAGTGAGTGTAGACCACACTTGGGAGTTACCAACTTCCTCTGTAGCTTTTCCATTGCTACCACACCCCAGAATCAGCTTTTAGGTAACCATCACGATTCTACAATTGGAAAACATGTGTTAATTGAATTTCGCACAGTTTCTAGTCTCGCTTGTATCATGTAGAAGATATTATTTGTCTTTTCTAATTGTTCGCTTTTAGGTTTCCTTTTTTACTGAAATCCTTTGAATAGACAACATAAGGCTGGTCATAGAAGTAGGTACCTATATATGTTGACAACTGTTTCACTAACGCACTTTAGACAGAGGTATTCAGCTTGGTCTATAGAGCATCTTACAAAGAAGGGCTAGTTTTGTCTAAGGCTTAATGGTATGTGCCGGACTGGTATATTTGTCACTAAACTGCAGAACAGGGGAACTAGGCTATAGATACAACCTCAGGTACATAACGTCTAATTAATGCTGTGCTCCTGCTGTCCAACGTTTCACACTTTCTCTTCCTTTCCTCTAAAGTTACTGGAAGATACATATATATATTCGTAAAAATTTCTACATTACATACCTAGTCTCTTAACGGATATTTGTATTATGTATGACCATAGGTATATTTTGCCTTGGTGTTGAGACAGTAAGTTTTTGGTTAGGTGAAGATAGGTAGCCCACGGTTTATTGCTTAACGCCTAGGTATCATCGGTGTGTAGAGTAGCCTTAGGTTTCATACAGCCAGGCTAGCTGTAGCTATGCTGCCGCTCAGTATCACTAAGACTCGTGCTGCGTCACCAGGTCGCCCGTAAGCTGGCCATGGTTGAGGCTGACCTGGAGCGTGCTGAGGAGCGCGCCGAGACCGGCGAGTCGTAAGTATCCGCCATTTTGTCTACCTACATCGTACCGCTAGCTTGTCTACTCTTATGCTCTTTCTTGTCTCCACATCTGCCATCTTGTTTCCTTCGCATCCGCCATTTTCTCGATTATCACCGTCCCTTCTTACTCCCTCTGTAGTATCTTCTATGTTGTCTCCATCATATTTTACCGTTTTACCTAGCGTGTCCGCCATTTTGTCATCGTCATATCCGCAATATTTTTTCCTCACATTCGCCATCTTTTTTTCATCGTATTGCATGTCAGTACTGGCTTTAGTTAGTGTGAGACTTGAAACCTAACTTCTTTGCTTCTTCAATTCATCTTACCGAATCAATCAAAGATTCAAATTGACTTCATTCAAATCATTAGGACTGATCGCTGTGATTATAGGCCCAGTTCATCAACAGCTTAATTATGGCCGCTGCTCACTAGTCTCAACTTGAACTGGTTACAGTCCGTAACCTAACCAAAGTTGCAGTGAGTCATCCATATTTGCATTAGTAGAGCAATTAAGATATATCGCGATGGACACTTTGCCCACATATCATCATGTTGGCTTGACCACCGTCGCTACACTACCTGTCGTACACTTGTGCCCATACAGTCCTACACGCTAGTAACTATGTAGTAGCACGTTCGCCTAACTGACAAACAAAATAGTCGACAGCATAAACATTTCCGTCCCGTCTTCTAACGCCCGTCCCACCCCTTACAGAAAGATCGTCGAGCTTGAGGAGGAGCTCCGCGTTGTCGGCAACAACTTGAAATCTCTCGAAGTCTCCGAAGAGAAGGTTCGTGACACTCCAATTGCTGTTAGGCTTCATATTTGATTCTTATAGCAAAATAAATGTTTACGCAGCTAGATTTTCTTAGGCATGTTTTTGCTAGGGAGTCATTGTTGATATCTTCTTATTCTTTGGATAGGAACTCGACACTGTAACGATTTTACAGCTACAAGTAGTTCAATGGAGTTAGTTTTTTATTGAAAAACCTTGATAAATAGAAGGATTAGTAACTTTTGAATGGTTAAGGTTGTTGTAGTAATATTAGGAGGTGGTGTTACTCACACGGTGGTGACCATTCGACTATGCGCCACAGGCCAACCAGCGCGAGGAAGCCTACAAGGAACAGATCAAGCAGCTCACAAACAAGCTCAAGGCGGTAGGAGGGCGTGCCGATCTTCCCCTGCCCCTTTAACTTCTCTTTAATTTGTGTGCTTTAGGCGGCAGTAACCTTCACTGTTTTAATTATAGGAAATATTGAGTTCGTGTTACCAATAGTGATTGTGACGTACGTATGTAGCGCGCGCGTGTGTGTGTGTGTGATGGGGCCGAGTTCTGGAAGAGGAGTTTCACTCCGCGACTTCGGACGGGCTGGGAGACAAATGCCCATTGTTATCATTTTGATTCCGTTGAGAAGTGATAATTATAATAGTAATATCCATAAATTTACGGCTATCGTATCCTGACGTGCTGTTGGGTTAGTTCAGTTACCACTTGTCCCTGCCAGAACTCGGCCTGCCTCTACCCTACTAACCTGAACTTCTACCTTCACAGCTACTACGATACTACGTTGTCTGTTTTTTTTATAATTTTACTAGAAGAACTACAATTTTTTGTTTGTAATTGATTTATGGTAGTCCTATGATATCTATTTTGTGAGTTAATACTTATTTTGATGATTTTATCTAACATTCCCTATGTAATGTGCTATGTTTCACTAATGTTGTATGCGCTGACGATGTGTTGCTGTCCCACGCTAACCTAACAGGCGTCTCAGAGAGAGGAGCATTATGATCTCAAGACAAGAAATATGGCGAAGGCACTCAAAGAGGTAACAGCACTCTATGCGTCGTCCCATCATTCTGATGTCGGTCGGTCTCTTCTAGTATCTTTCCCTGTCTTCCTTCCGTTCTCTTAGTCTCACCAGTTGGATTTCTAACCTTTCTTGTACTCATTGGCTCGTTTCATACCTCGTACGCTATTGTTATTTCGTTCTCGACATCTGCTCCGTATCTTTGTCATTAAAAAAAAAATTGGAGAAGCTCGCACTCAGAAGCTGCACCGCAGTAGAAACGGAAACGTCCACTCTCACCCACCGTCATGCTGTACGGTATCTTACAGCCGTCATCTTGGTATCGCGCGTACCATCTCATCCCCCTCACTGATACCTTCCTTGCAGCGCTCCTAGGGATACTCGTCTTGTTTTTTTTCGCTTATGTTTTTGCTGTTTAGTTGAACTGCTGTTTATTTTCTGGTAATTCTCTATTGTAGGCTTCCCAGCGCGAGGATTCGTTCGAGGAGCAACTTAGAGAATTGACAAATCGCACAACTGAGGTATATAACGTTGGCTCTCTTGCTCTGCTCTCGCTGCACCCAATTGGGCTACTTGACACCGTCTAACTGCACCCCTCTTTTGGGTCTCTTGCTGCTACGCCTCTTAGTCACAAGGGTTGTTTGATGGGCGGGGCTTGGGCCAATAATGACCGACATTTGTGTTCTCACAGCACCAGCAACCAAACCTTGATGGTCATTGATGATAATTTTCCCTGAATGCTGTGATGCCACAAATGGAAGTGGTAGATGGCCGCCCATCGACCAGGCTTTGTGTTTGGGGGGATACTGATTGCCTCATCTACTTATCTTCTAACTAATAGTTACGTAGGTTAGCGTAGTGAGACATTCTCCGTACTTGCTTTATTGCTCATTGCATCTTAGTCTGGTAGCGTTTAGTAAATAGCATAGGCAAAGACTACAGAGAAATGCTCGTGATGTTCGGCCAATCTGATTAATCAATTTAATCAGGTAGTCCTTACGTACGCTGATGCACAACGCGCTGCCCTTGGGTTTGCAGAGCCCAATTTGTCAATCCTTAATTCCTGAAAGGGTGCAAGGAAAATGAATATCTTTATTTAATGAATAGTCCACAGAATAGAATGATAGCCAATATGGTTCGTTTAGCTAGAGGTTCTTAGCTTTTTCTACTCTAGCTTTTCTTTTTCTTTGCTTATTAACATATCTTACTGCACTCCCTAACCTTTCATAACATTCTCTCATACGCTGCATATTTCCTTGCTTCGCATATATACATGCCTCTTCTTGATTCATATCGCTTTATTATTGATATTCATTAGTTATATACCTACATTTATTAGGTATAGGGCGCGAATTAGTAAACTGTTGCGGGTTCATATCTTCAGCACAGCTCCGGATCGGGTGTGACTGTGGCAACATCGGTGGCTTCTCTTGTAGCTGCTCGAATAGCCATAATTTGGTGCTAGATGCTCATGGCACTTCGTTGCTAGGTTTTATCACAGAGTGTTGCACACATATATACTCAAGACTAAATTACCCTAATGTGGAGCACCTAAAATCTCTTGAAAACAGAATTTTTTTTTTTTTTTTCGCAGTCCCGCTTATAAAAAAGGTGGTGCCTCACTGCTAAACGTTCATACTGAAATATTCTTGCATATATAAGTTAGAGCCATTGAAACGTGTTTCAATTACCATGAGTTTAAACAGTGAAGAACATTGTATTTTGTTTAGGCTTTGAAAACTACATATTTTGTTGATGTATCGGTGCATTATTGCACAGACTATTCAAGTAATATCTTTACAAGCTTAGGTACGCGCCTAAGGTGTTGTACAAAGTGTAGTAAATGCCTACGAAGTGCTGTGAATATCTGCTCCCTGCAGTGCCTCGTTATATATATTGTTCCCTCTCTCTCTCTCTCTTGCTCGTCAATTCGACGCTTTAGTGACGACCGTTTGGGTCGCTCTTGCATGCGTGTATCGGTTATCATTATTAATGTTATTATTATTCTGCCTCTCTCCCATGTCACGTGTGCGGTACAGTGCTCAACTGATATACCGTCCCAGTCTGGAGGGACCTGAAGCGCACCCGAGACAGCCATGGGCTTCAGGCTGCTCATACACTTGAGTCTCAAACTGTCCACATTCATTGTGATGAATTATTCAATTCAATTATTCAATTCAGCTTTTGGCCTATAATTGTCACCAGTAATTACGGTGTTATCTACGAGATACGCCTGCTTTCTTACAGTGTATTTGTAATTTGTGCGAGCCTTCTCCTTGCAAGGATTTCTATTTGTAAATTGAATGTAAAATCACTGCGGTATCTAGCCAGATACCTTCTAGTATTGACTGCCTGTAGCTACCTAGTTGATTAACTATATGCTGCACATATGAAGTCCGTGGGAGGGAGGCCGAACTTGGGTCTTTCATTTAATACATACCTAGATACTGTATTTCATGTGTTATGTGTAATATAATACTGTTAGTTGTATGCATAGTTTATTGATATAAGCTTTGTCTTGAATTTTAGTCCTAGCGCTAGGAATTTGTAATAGAAGTAGTAACATGATATGTATCATCTGATTTTGTGTAAATAATATTTGGCACGAGGTGGCAGCATCTAAAGGATTGTCTGGTACAGGGAAACGATACTGATTTTCGATAGTTGCTTGCACAGGACTCGTGTTGCTGAGCAATAGGTGTGCTATTCATAGTAGTGTTAGGCAATTATCATTTAGTTTTGAGCTGATATTGGCCATATTTTACTGCCGTGCAACATAATGCAGATAATTAATTTTTCTTCTTGTCCCTCTTCTCCATCGTCTTCTCGCTTCCAACTCTTTTCTCTTTCTCTGAATGCCTTTGGCTCACCTTTTTATTATAAATCTTTCCTAATATTATTTCTCACTACCTCTCTATACCCCCATTTTATTCCTTCCTGCTGTTCTTATTTTTCTGTTGCTGTCTTCTTCCATTCTCCCTTTTCTCCCCACTATCCTCGTCTGTTTCGTTTTCTCCTTTCCTGTCTCTCTGTTGGAGTATCGTCTCGTCCACTCTCCCCTGGTGCTCCGCCCCCCACTGCCCCCACAGGCTGAGGCACGCGCTGAGTTCGCCGAAAGGTCTGTCCAGAAATTGCAGAAGGAAGTCGACAGGCTCGAAGGTACGTAGCTCGCCGCACTCTTATGTACATACACGTACACAGACACACACAAACTACACGTACATTGCCGCACACACCTCTTCCTCCACACGCCATATCGCTCATATCCTGCCAAGAGGGGCCGTGTCCCCTGTTGTGACTCTCACAGTCTTGCACCTCTGTACACCTTGTGTGTGCGTCCCCTGTGTTGACCCTCACTTCGTCATACATGCGCGGCCTCTGATGACTCCCACACCCACCATCCCTCCGTCTCCTGTTCACTGCCTCATCTTCATACACACCTTGCCTGTGTTAACTTGCACTCCATAAACACCGTGTTATCCGTACGTGTCTACCCTCATGTCTTCGTGCCCAACATCGTGTCCACACCGTTGAACTGAAGCCGATAGAAGCACACACTCTTATCATCTGCCTGCAAATTGTCCCATGTGAAGCAGAATGGCTTTCACAGAAAGTGAGAGCTCGAATGGGCACGAGAAGTGTCACCACAAACAAGGAAGTCACCAACAACATATATGTCTACATGCATACGTCCATTGTTAGTCCACACCGTTGTGAGCTCCCTAGATAGTATCACCCTTTTTCTCTAAATAAGACAGTGACTTATCTCTTATCTTATTTTGTTTCTCCTAAGTCGTCAAGTTACTTGGAGCCCCGCGGTCGTGCCCAAGTCGCACGAGAAGAATTGCAATTATTAACTCATATGTTGTGGCATTTGTCGAATGGTATTCCATTCTTCGATCTCTCCGCCGTGTGTACCGCCCACATGTCTGTCATTCTCGTTGTGCACTGCCCACACATCTACCATTCTCCTTGTGTACCGTCCACATATCTACCGTT
>LQNS02000303.1:2299494-2313295 GCA_001587735.2 Parhyale hawaiensis
TCCACACATCTACCATTCTCCTTGTGTACCGTCCACATATCTACCATTCTCCTTATGCACTGCCCACACATCTACCATTCTCGTGCGCTGTCCTCTCATCTACCATTCTCCTTGTGTACCGTCCACATATCTACCATTCTCCTTATGCACTGTCCACACATCTACCATTCTCCTTGTGTACCGTCCACACATCTACCATTCTCCTTGTGTACCGTCCACACATCTACCTTTCTCCTTGTGTACCGTCCACATATCTACCATTCTCCTTGTGTACCGTCCACACATCTACCATTCTCCTTGTGTACCGTCCACATATCTACCATTCTCCTTGTGTACCGTCCAAACACCCGCCCCTCGTCCGTGGACCCCCCCCCACCTCCACCAGACCGCCCCGCTCACAGCAGTGACAAGAACAAGCACCAACATACAGACCTTAGTTAGCCTATATAACGTTACGACCACCCACCAGTGGCTGTGTTGCTTCTCGAGCCGCCGTGCCCTGCGCACGTGTTCCGCTCTCTCTCGTGTGCCGAGCTACCATTTTTATTATTATTACTATTCTGATTACTTTTTTTGTTTTCGCCATTTATCTGCAAAATTATCCTCTGCCGCAGCTTCATTTTGCTCTCTTTCTGAAGCTCAACGCTTTATTGCTCCTAAAATTAATTTGCTATGGTCGTTGTTGCTTCATTATCTTAACAGAAATAAACATAAGCTAAATAATACCGGGGATGCAAGCCTTAAAAATAAATCCAGTGGCGCACGGCGAGTTTTTTTATTGGAGTGTCGCGGATGTCACGTACGATACTCAGGCGCCGCGGGTATGCTTACGACACGTGTACATATATTGTGCATTGGTACCGTGTTACTCTTCTTGACACTGCTGCTACTCGTGATGCTCTCCTCACACACACATATATATATATTATATATACTTATATATGTGTGTACAAGGTGGCGAATAACTAACTCGCTCTTTTGAAAAATGAACAGGATATCGGCTGGCATAGTACCGCAATATCCCCTATAGGTACAATAGCTATCATTGTTGTTACGCCAAAGGAGTCCTGCACCTGGAAGATTATAAGAGCCTGTGGTTGCATGGATACGAGGCAGTAGGCTGCAGCGAAGTCAGAACAGCAGCTTCTGTTGGGACAGCGACTTTACTGAAGTCAAATGGCTTCATTATGCCAGGCACATAGCTAATACAATCGCGTACTCAACTTCCAAGCGGGCGATCATCTCGCACGTTGTCCCTATACACGCATGAACGACATGTGACATGAAACGTTCGCTTATTAGCTAACTATACGACTAAATAGTTTGCCCCTGGCACAAGCTTACCGAAGGTAACATTTCACACCACTCGGGAGCCTTATGGCGTGGTGCTGAAGTTACTCTTCCCCAAGATGCCCTACAGCCTTCGGTTCACTGTAGCCCCGACGCCATGTCGATATGCTGTCAATTTTTCAATAGGACGCACTACTAATCCGCCACTCTCTATATATACTCCTACTGTGTGTTGAGCCGTCTCTCCCCCTCGCTGTGTAACGCTTGTGCCTACATGCCCCCCCTCCCCCACAGTGTACCCCCGCCTCTGTTGTCTCTCCGTCGAGCTCCACAGTAACACACATAGCGATAATGGCACTTCATACCTTGACACGCTTTCCATGCTCACATATTTTTGCTACGGTATCATGCTTTTAGCATAGCTTTCTATATTATCGTCTTTCTAGCTCATTACGCACGTTCTCAGCTATTTTTCTGCCTTTACCAGGCATTATTTTTATTATTGCTATTTTTTATCCTAATATACAGAACTTTATAGCTTTTAATCATGCCACGAAATCTTTGTGCAAAGCATAGCTATTTACACTTGATGATATCTGACGCAATCTTTAATTGTTCTTAATGAATTACTTGCCATGTTAGCCGTAGGCTATGTTTATGTTTGTGTATGTCGTGTCGACATGACTGTCTCTTGCTCGTAGTCGCATTAATTGTTAGATGTTCCGTTATTGCAACAATAGAACAATTAGCGATTTTTTTTTTTTGCATTTTTCAGTTTAAGAAATTGCGTTGCTCGTTGTCGTTTTTTGTTTTGATGATCCAATTGTTAGCGCATTGTTTTTCATTAATTGTTTTTTGTCTCTCTCGTCTTGTTTATTTTTTTTTTCAGTTCAGTTGGTTTTGATTTATGCGATGCTACCTTTATTGGACCGTGACTTTACTACCGGTAGCGCTGGGTGTATGTAGCAGCCACCAGCGCGAGTAGCTCCTGTAGTAGTAACCTTATATCACCGTACCATCTCAAGTAACGCTATTCCTACGGCACACTAAATATTGGGCGCGTTAGGGTCCAATTGACCCCCCGTTCTCTAGGTGCACCTCAGCATTAGTATCTCTCCGCAAGCTCGCTAGTCTTTTTCGGATAGTCATATCCCCGCTAGTCTTGCTTCCCTTATAGTTACTGCAGCGCCTATTGCTAGTATTAGAGCCCGCTTTAGTGCGTATTTCCTTACATTTCCGCACCTACAACATGGACCTTCACTACCGAACTAACAAACTAACATAAGCCCACCACATCACATTCCCTCCATGGTGGCCGCATGTAGAGCAGCCCCACAGTCTCGCTCTGGTATTGCTACCACGGCTACAGAGTCGGAGGCCAGGAGTCGGACTCCTGCTGCACCTAGGAATCGGAGTCTGACTTGATGCATCCGACTCCGCAGCGCTGAATGCTGCAGTGCTGAGGCTTACATTAAAAAATACTTGGGAACGTATTGACCCTCCCATGCATGGAACTCCCGGCGTATCATTTATCGTGTTGATACGGGCAAGTCCAAGATTGAATTATGCATGAAAGGGTTAAGCTGCTCCCTCCTGACGCATAGCCTACCCCATCCATGCGTCAGCTGTTGAGTTCCCACCGGCAACAATCGGAAAACGACTCTCCCCAAAACTTTCTGTTCCGTATCCTACTCCCCACGCATTCTTTGCTGCTTTTTACCCCAAAACGGCACCTATTCGGATCGCTGCTTCCTTTTAATTTGTTTTGCCAAAATTTATTTGGCCCGAGAAAATCTCGGAACAAATGGAATGCTTTTGCTATTGGCGATCCAACGTTTTATTAGACGTAAAGTTAACTTTTAAACCGTGCGTTACACATTCTTTGCCTTGTCACACAACAGCGTAGTTGTGACCCACTGCCCCTGCAGTACCGGTTGGTTGGAATGTAGATAGCTCGCATACCTGGCCGCTTCCTTGTATCTGCCATCTAACACTTTTGAAGTATGGACATTCTTTATGAGCAAAGTAATGTTTCACACTTACTGCCCTGCCAGTGCCTCAGCTACAGTTGCACTTCTTGGTCCCGCTGTAGTCACGTACTAAAAGTGATATCGAAGTACACGATTCCAGCTTTGCGCAATTTTTTTCATCAACAAAAACGAACATAAACTCAAGGTGTCGGGTCGGATCAAAGTTTCTTCGGCGTGGGCTAATCATTATCATACACGTGCTGTGGAAATCGGGCAAGAGTTAAACATGAGCTGGTAACATGAATATATGCGCGAAGTACATTAACATTCGTTTTAATAAAACTCTTCCTTTGCTTCACTTTGTCCTTGCTCGCATCGCCGAAAGCTGCCGCAACGGTTTAAAAATTAACCCAACCAATCCTTTAACTAATTTCAAGTATAACATAACCGGTCGTAACCTAACCAGATCATCAACTTTTCCTATTAATTTACTAAATTCGTTTTCTAAGAGGTAGTGGTGGCTCTTATACAGATAGCTACTAAATTATGGTCGCTGCATAGTTTCATACCAAGATATTTCTCTGTTTTTTTCGTAAATTAGACGATTTGCTTCTAACATTACAGTATATATATATCTCCTTAACCGTCCTGTGTATCATGAAATAATTACAAATATCCTGGTATGGACCTGTGCTTCAACCTATTTCACTAGCCGTGAAGTACAGCTATTGAAAAGCAACGTAACCGAATCCCCTTCTCCATCCTATTGTACTATTAGCTACGAAGTCATTAACCTCCCTGCCTGCCTCGATTCGTTGTGTGCTTGTATACCGCAAAACGGAAGCGGTGCGGTTTCTGCCGCTCTTGTGTGTCAACCCCGTTTTTGAATGCGACGCCTTATAACGGCGACAACTTTGTCTTCTAATCAAGTGCATTGAGCACGGGCCCAGGATGAGGGTACGCTTAGCAGTTGATAGGCTTACATACCATAAGATAGTTTGTCCGTCACGATCAGCGTAGCAGCTCGTTCAGATCACTTACGGTACTTAACTAGTTCCCTGTTTTACTGTTGATGGTATCTCTAGATGTCAATATATGATTTTTTTTTATAGCTGGGCCATTTCTCCTTGTTGGTAACTCTTTGCGCAGTTCTCGTAACCGGGCCAAAAGCGTCGTGTTCAGAATATTTCAGCTGAATTTTAAATGGCTAATCCAAACGTTTCACTGGTTTTGTTGCATTATTGTGAACAATAAGACGAATTTATATACACGGTATATATAAAATATTTTCTCGCTAGAGCTGTTAAGTCCAGGGAGTAAAAATCTACGGTGTATTTTGCTAAAGCTCTGATCTGTAGGTTTGTTTACTTGCAATCTTACCTGCTCACTCAGTGCGACATTGATTTCTTAATTATCAGATAACCAAGAAATTGGTAGGATATTCTAAGCTTGTCTCAGTAACCCGCTGTCGGTATTCCCTGGTTACTCCTATAAGGCCCGAAGTCGTTCATGCAAGTCAATGATAGATAATGTTATTCCTACCAGAGGCCGGAATTTTAGTTGGGCTTTATTCGGTCCAGCCTGTGTGGTAGTGCTAGCATCCACGAATGACCAAGTGCAAGTTTAGCGACATAAAGACTACATGTAAGCTTATGAACTTGTCCCACTCGCGTTACTTTTTAGTAGTGCCGCATTTTATAAAGTGGGTGACAGTTTCAGATTTTTAAAAGAAAGAAAAAAATATACATACCTATCTAGAAGTGTACAGGCTTTCATTCGATAAAAGAAATATGTTGTCACTTGTAAGTACCTTCTTGTATTGTGAAAGCTTTTTTTTCAGTTTGATGCACTTGATTAAGACTTACCCGTGTTTTTTCTCTATTCTGATGCAAGAAATAATTATTGTGGTGTTCTAATCCACCCAGGTGTAGTTCGTTTGCTTACCAAACGTAGAACGAGAGATCACTTCTTTTATTTGTGTCAAATCAAGTGTATTTCGTGTGAAGTTTTTCTCTTAACTTCCAGTTGAGTTTTTCGTAACATCTTCTTGCTTTGTGAAGGCCTCCTGGTTTTAGTTTTTTATTTGTGTTCTTATTATTTTGCATGTTTGTGTTTTGTTGCATTACAGATAGTTTAGTGGCTGAAAAAGAGAAATACAGAATGCTTCAGTCGGATATGGAGGCTACGCTGCAGACCATACAGAACATGTGAATCCTTCTCTACATGTGTACCGCTTTCGACGTCTCCATGGGCACACTTGCAGGTCTGGACTTACGCTTCACTAGCAGATAATTCATTAGGTCACTTGAAACCGTCAGTTAGTTAATTAACTGACACGTGTATTACACTTCAGTCCGTGATTCTTTAGAGACACCAGAAGAATTTAATTACCCTCGCACGCCCGACTGCCGATTTTGAGACTGCGCCGGGCACGCTAATCAGAATCTGCCCAAATTCGTACTGACCTGACACGCCAGTCTTGCGGAAATGGCCGTAACTCTTTCGCTGTTTGACCTAGAGTGAAAAACTAAAAAACCCAAGGGTTCAGAAAGACTTGGACTGTCCAATGCGCTAGTAATTATTAGAGAAAGCCCATTCTAAAAAAAACTACAGCGAATTGAACATAATATTCTTTATTTCACAGTTCGGCTTAGTTTAGTCATTCACCATATAGCCAATACTCAAAAATATAAATTTTTGAGAACTCGCTCATGTTCCAAATTAATTAGACTTAAAGTTAGGTTTTGATGCCAACAAAATCCCAGCCTTAGCATATTTTATATATGTTATTTTGCAACAAACAAGCGATTATGCCAATATTTTATCTAAATAGTAGAACGATACAGTAGTTCCTTTTTATTGTATCTTAGCACATTAGGCACAGTTGTGACAGTAAGCGTGCAGGGCTAACACTGACTGTGGGAAACAAATTTTCCATCCCTGTTGACGCATTATAATCTTACGGGGCTATGACACGGACTACACCATCGAAACGTTCGCTAGAAAAATGATTCTGACGGTCTTTCAATCGCCGAAATCGGCCCAGTAGTTTTGCAGCAATCAAAGAAAACCTTTTCTAAAGGAACAATTGTTCCTTTTCACAGCTGTTTTTTAACAGGAGTAACAAATGTTCCGGTCGAGCGTGCGAGGGATTAATCGTATCCAAACAAAAATGATGACTGGCATAGTTTAGGATGCTCTTCAGTCAGGGAAGAGGTTCAAAAACTAACATTCTAAATCTGTTTCTTTTTCCTAGTTTCCTGTTACGCGGGTGGGAGATGACATGCTTCTTGGGTTTCTTTCATGTTGAATATTGGACAGTTGCACATCTGTAAATACCTTCATGTTCGTTTTAAGGAGTTTTCTATCGTAGCAAAATTGGGCCAGGGTCGCACTTTGTTTCTCATAGGTGTATATTTATTAATATTTTGGGATAATTGGATTGAACTCTATCTGGATTATAGTGAAGTATACTTTTTTAAACCGGGTACTACAGAGGAACTTCCGTGCATGGGTTCCCTTTTCTTGACACATGGGTATTACCTACATGTTGTTGCTTTTCCCAATTTCAATCGTAAATATTTATTTTTTACGTAGGCAGTCATCAGGTAAACTAGTCTACCTACGTCTTAACCGGAGTACTGTCTCGCCTCCACACCCGCCGTTGTGGTCATTTAAGTTCACCGCATTCCAATTACGCTTGCAGCGCTCAGAACTGTTCGCCATATTTCTCAGAGACTAGCCAGTATCACTGGATTGCACTTTCATGGACACCAATGTACTTGGGCGCTGGAACTAAATTCTGTTGAGTTGAAAGTTGGAGAGTATCGCAGAACACTTGATATTTCTGCCCTAAGGCCAGCTTGCTGGCTTCCTTATACGACGGTGCCGCCTTTTCTCTCTTCAGCTATAATTTATTTTATTATTGTGTGCTTTTTCGTCCTGTGTTTTAGTTTTCTATTAGTTTTTTACTACGATTTTTATATAACCAATGGACATTTTATTTATTGTCAAATTTGCCCACATTCCATCTTGATGTGCTGATATTTCAGCCGTTTTTTTTTTTTATTATTTACTGCCTCCTTATTAGCTAACATGACTGTTGAGGTTATTAGACTATTTTTTTTTTTTTCTAGATAGTTTTTCAGTCACCTCCAGCAAAGCTGCCAATTTAGACTATTCACTTTTTGTGTGTATCATTTTTGTGAGCTGTTTATCTAAGACAGCGCGTTATCATGAACATTTGAGCTGTGTCTTACCGTAACAATTGTTTGTCACCAGGTGTTGTTAACAATAACGTGTGTGTCTTTTTTTTTTATGTGAACATAACTATTACTACTTATGTGTGTAGCTTACAATACTATCTCTAACACGTTACTACTGTGTGCGTGTTGAAAAGTATACTCTATATAAGCTATGGGTTGGTGCGTAGAGTGTTGTAACCTGCCTAAAGCTGTACATTAACTTTTGTTACTGCAGACGAGCTGGTGGTACAGAAGGAACGGTACAAGTCCATCACCGACGAACTCGACCAAACCTTCACAGAGATGTCGGGCTACTAACCCCCCCTCCATTGGACCGCTCACACAGCCTCTCTTTCTAACACCGCGTCTCTCTTACAACCCTTCTGTAATATCGCTAACGTTGTTGATTCAGTCATTTTTTGATGTTTCGCATCGATCACACTTTCTGTGGAATTTTTATAGCAGATTTTTTGGTATTTTGTACATCGCAGTTTCTTGTGTAGTTCTCGTGCGAACTAAATTTTTCGTTTGGTAAGGAACAGGTCCTTGGCGCTCTATAGTTGCCATTACCTCTCTCGTTTTGCTGGTGTGTCCTAGTGTGTACTCTCTTCAGTTTCTCCCTCTCTTCATTACTGCAAATAACTTTACGTTATACCGTGTTGCTTCTTCCCTTGCTCTTCACGTTACTAATGGTAGGAGTTCCGTGTGATGTAATGATATGTACTTGTTGAAAAATTGATGCTTCTATCTATCCAGTGCCAGCTAATTTATATAACGAACCAGCCTTCCATTTTGCCATCAAGACACAAAGATACTTGCGTCTGACCCTGTACTGCCATTGTATGATTGTCCATGCTGCGTAGTTACACTTTATGGCTACCTTATCGTGCTGACGTTCACAAATTTGCCTGGTGTTGCTTTAGTATCAACACTGCTGTATAAATATCTGCTTTCTGCTTAATTTGTACGCGCTTCTTCCCTGTGGTCTTCTCTCTCGCTCGGTAGGAACCGCCGTCGTGTTAGACTCTCCACATACGCTCCGCACTTTAGCGTCTGTCTTACTGATTTTAAAAATTTTTTGATTAAACTTGGAAAAACGTCGTTCGTTTTTAGACACTTGTGTTTTGTCTGCTAATAAAGCGTTGCGTAGGCTGTCGGCTACATCCATGTATCTTTCGTTGCTACGTACGTCCCTTGTGCGTGATGTGTGGACGTCTCCCTCGTCCGTGGCGCCTATTGTAACAGAGAAGTTCTCTCGTGCCGAAGTGTGTCTCTCTCTCGTACGTACGTGCACTCGTCCTCTGTCTGTTGTGACCAGACGTCCTGCTATCGGCTGTGCTCTTGCTTCACTCATATCCTCTTGCAGACGAGCTGGTTAACGAGAAAGAGAAGTACAAGTCGATTACCGACGAACTGGATCAGACTTTCAGCGAACTTTCTGGCTACTAAATATTCTTCTAAGCTCGCCCTCCCCAAGACCATGCCAGCCACAACGACTGCGATGTTTGCTGTGACCGCTGAACCCTCTCGCTGCCGCATCGCCGTCCCCCCCGAGCAGGGCTTCACTAACACCTCAGTGTTCATTTTATTTTCTGCTCTACGGGCTGTAAATTCTTCCTTTCAAGTATTAGCTGTTTTGTAATTATTTTTATTATTTGAGTTACGCTCTTTTTCCTTTCTTGCAATGCCGATGTAAATGGCCCAAATTAAAATAATGATAATTATAATGAAGAACAAGTTTTTAACACATTTTCGTTAGTATTTATGTTCAAGTTATTTTACTGTTAAGAAGAAATATTGGATATAAAATGTATTATTCGATATTTGAAAACATAAAAAACTATGTATTAATTATTATGATAACATGCTGCTGAGTTATGACTACAATTCTTGTTTGGTGTGATGAGAGAACAGAGGTAGGAGAAGTGATATTGGTGTCGCCACACGCTACTCCTCCATACATTTATTACAGATGAGCTCGTTAATGAGAAAGAGAAGTATAAGAACATTGCTGACGAGATGGACCAGGCCTTTTCCGAACTCTCAGGCTTCTAGGCACCTGCTCGCGGTGGAGACCCGTCTCGTCTCCGTGCGAGACTGTCTCATGTCTCTGCTTTTGTATGTGCGGTGTGTCTCTCTCATCCGTCTCTATATCATCCACAACAGCACCTCGGTACATTTCACCTCCTACATCCTGTGTACCAATCTTACGGACTGACTGACAATAACCAGCTGATACCATCTGGGGTGAAATGTTAAGCTATAGTTGAGCTGGCGTTGCTTGCTCTACTACTTTGCTACGCGTCTACATCTACGACGCCTCTGCATTCTCTTTCCAATAAACCTTCTCGTCAAATTGTACCCGTTCTGTTCTCTTCATGCAAAATCCTTATCAAAAGTAAGATTGTGCACTCTTCTGAGGTGTATTAATTAAATTTTGTAAACAAAAGCTTTTTGTGTGTATCATTTCCTTCTTGAATTGGTGTGGCAAGCAATGATGTCCAGAGTGAGCTATTGGAAAAATGCTCAGCGACTCGCCTTCTCTCCTAGAAATCTGCAACACGTCTCCAAGTTTGTTAATATAGGCTCTAAAACAAAAGGGTGTGACACAGAAACTTGTTGATTTAAAAGGTTAATAAAAAACAAAAATAGAGATATTTATTATGATTCGTGTCACATTTCGTCTTGCAGTCTCCGAATTTATTAATAAAACTGTTTGAAAGATGACCTCGGCCAAGTGACGACCTCCATTGCCAATGCATTGAGCTACCCGATTCTTGGTTACGTTCGACTCTTTCGAGAATCTCCTTGAGAGGCGATTTTCCGTGGCCTATGCCCTCGCCTGATTTAGCTCCATGTGATATTTTATGGGATTACCTCAAATCCGTCGTCTATACTGGTCGCCCACGGTCCATGCTTCATCTAAAGGGCATCAGTCGGGTAGAGCAGTGCATTGACAATGGTGGCCGTCACGGAGCACCGTTGTCATCTTTAAAACCTTTTAATAAATAAATTCGGAGAATGTAAGATGACATGTGAAACGAATTATAACAATATCTATTTTTGTTCCTTATTGACCTTTTAAATCAGCAAGTTTCTTTGCCGCACCCTTTATTTTGCTCTATGTGGCTGTGCTCTGAAGTACCGACTGTACCTTTAATTCGGAAATATCGAAAATGAGAGTTTTATAATAATCAGTTAAAAAGTTATCAATAGAAACGGAAGAGCAAACCTTGAGGCGTAAGTAGTTGATGAGAATTCCTTACACGTAAAGTGTTCAGTACTGCCATGAAGTACCGTGGTTTAACGGAAGACTCGTGCAACACAAACTTCTAGAAATCAGAGGCATGTTTAATCACAAGCCAGCTGTGGCAACAGCAACCTGTAAAGTGGTAACCGTAACCCGAATATTCGCTTATGCTGTCGATTAGCGGTGGAAGGCCTTTCCACCCGATGGGGCATGCCCTGGGACGCGTCCGATTTTGCTCTCTTTTTCACTCTCTATAGCTGCTAGAGACCAGGGCATGCTCTACTTGTCAGCGAACTCAACACAGACTGGTTGAGAGGGGACGTGTCATATGGTAATAACAATACCACGGGGCGGTAATGACAAAACAAGGCGCGTTGAAGTTCGAATACTCTGGGCGGGATCTCAAGTCGGGTGCTGCCCGAGGCCGTCGAAATAGAGACCTCCTTCTCGATGGTCTCGTGCTGCCCCTCTACGTATGATAGCAAACACGGACACGGCCGTGTCCCTGGGGCATGCCCGCGGACACGCCCCGTCGTGTAGAGAGGCCATAAGGTGAACAATCGCATAATTTTGTGCTAATTATAATTCCATCGACGGTAGCTCGAAGTAAATAAATTTATTAACCTACTCGAAGCTAGGAAGTTTGCTTCTTGCTCATTTGTTTATTCATTGCACTTCCTTTGTTTGAAATGTTTGAGCGATTGTCTGCGTAGCCTTTACACGTCATTCATATCAACGCGTTCGATCTTGTGAACGAGCACGATGTTTGCGCCAACTTTTTTTGACGCTATCTGTCTACACGAAGAAGCGCCTTTCCGTCAAATTAACGATGCCGCGCGTTCAGATAGACATAGTTTCTTAACATTTTATTTGAAATTTTGCGTCTTAGAAGTCTCATTCGTACTCCATAATCTCACAGCCTGATTTCAAGCGGAGCAGCCCATTTTAATATTATTTATAGCTCGACAAAACGCAGAAATGAAGTCAACACACTGCGATCAGCTGGTTTGGCAAAACAAACAAACATGGCATCAGAGCGCTCACAAAGTTTTCGGGCTCTCTAGAGTTTAACGGGATCATAGTTATTCTGTTCGTAAACATGACGACGAAAAAGCATTTTTTGTCAACTTGTTCACGATCTGTGAACGTTACGGAGGATAATTCAATATTTATAGTTCCTGATCACTGAACTTGAATGATGCAATGCGTTGAGAAAACGGACATCCTTCAGTCTAGTGCGTTCGCGGCTTTGCGGCAGTTGCTTCTATCGGCTCGATGCTCCGCGTTAACCCTAATTAGAGCGAACGTGTTGAGATGAATGACGTCTGAACTCGCCCTTAGTCACCCATTTCACGATCATCACCGCTTTTCAGCTTGTTGTTACGACATAGTTTTTGATTACTACAAGCCTCTGTTCTCTCTGATCCGACAGACAGCTTTCGGATCTGTAGCAAGAGCCCATCTGAGAGGGCGCTGAAGCTTAATACTGAAGGCTTAACTTGTCCGTAACTGCAGACAGGTGCGCTGGCTTCGGTCTGATGAATTGAGCTTCAAGCATTGACCCATTATTGGTAAACCTTGGAGCGTCCGTAAACTCTATTTTGCTCTGAAAAGTCCAGTTTTCAGTTCGCTCAATCAATACCATAGCGCTGCTTCCATCACCTGCAGCACGATTCTAAGGGACAAAACCAAAAAGCTGACGAGAGTTTCGACCAAAGCCTAATTTCAGCACCTAATCGAACACAACTTTGAGGCAGCTCTAGTTTTCTTTGACTTACTAATTTGTAGTAGTCGATTAGACGTTACTGTAAATCTTATTCTGAATTTTAAAGTTTTGTCAGTAGTAAAGTCACGTTTAATTGAAACAAGAACCATTAACGGCTGCAACCTGATATCCATGCAACTGTGAGGGCTTATTCGATCGGGCGGCGAATATTAGCCTTTGGGGCTTAATTAGTTCAAACTTCAGGCAGGTGTCATGGCTTCGACCTGTTGAATTGAGCCCCGGTTACTGAGAAATTATCAACTGACTTTGAGACTTCTAGAAACTTAGTTTTGCTCCCTAAAATGGAGTTCTCAGCCGGCCTAACGTTACTTGGTAGCTTATAACGCCTACAGGGCGGTTCTGAGCTGCAAAGCCAAAGCTTCTATCTAAAGTTTCGGATAAGTCAAGCTTAGAAGGTTTAATTTTGGCTCCCAATCGAACGTGCCTGAAACTTTCTTCGCTGAGATTCCTGATTGGCAGTGATTGCTGCCAGAGCAAGTCGCTGATCGTCCGGCAAATGGACCACAGGGTGGGCACTCTCAAACCGTATTCCGAGTCAAATTGGCTTATTCTCAGAAACTCACAAACTCTGGTGATAGGCCCCAATTGTAAGGTTATACCAGGAAGCAAAGAGCGTAACGGGAGGACTCATGAGAAATTAGCACCAAAAAGTGACGTCATCATCGACGAATCTATGGCTGAGCAGCCTAGGAGTATTTTAACTAATTTAACCAGAAAAATCGTCTTAAATTGCGAAATTCATCTCTAGCGTATAAATAAATGAAGATAATATATACTAATTTAGCAATTATCTATAGAAAATTACAGGGCATGTTGGTGGAAACATTCACAGCACTAGCGCCGAATTTGTTCCCTTTCGGCGACCTGCTAAAGGAAATCAAACAAGAAGCCATTAACAGCTGACTTAAACACCTGAAGGCTAACACGCCCGAAAGCTGACGCCGGCAATGAATTCCAAACCCCAGCAGAACAGGGAACGATTGAGATACCGTGGAAAGCAGCAAATATATGCCATGTTTTTGAATATTTCAGTACCTTATACAGACGTAGTAGTCTCTGAAATAACCGATTCATGTGCCATTTTAGAAACTGTTTTATGCGTCAGAGATTCGACCAGTACTTGAACACGCTCCACAAAAGGCGTCTTTTTGTGACCACCGCGAGGATGATTCCCCCTGATCGCTCATGATTCGCGCGTTTTTGTGACCGCATTTTGACGTGATTCTGATAGCAATCAACCGTGATCAGTGGTGAGAATTGA
>LQNS02000303.1:2373413-2386117 GCA_001587735.2 Parhyale hawaiensis
TCCTCCTGATCTGGAGTCCCCTCGAGTGCTACCTCGAATCGCGGGTCAAGGTGCTACCGACAGAGGTACTCTGCCTTACGCTTACCACTGCAAAAGTGTACATTGGAACATTCTAACTAATATGTGTATGTGCAGCTTTAATTGCTTATGGAATTTATGAATTGCCTTCCAGATATATTTCTTGAGCAATATGGCTGCAAGAACTAAGTTTGTTGAAGGTGGGTAATAGCCATTTTATGTCTATTGTGAACATTCTATATTATAGCTATACTATAGGTAGCTACCATATAGTTATCAGTACATATCTGATCAATTTTATGCAGTTGCCTATGAGATTCATAAAATTGTATAGCTACCTATATAGTGTCAAATTTTTTCATAACAATTTCACATTTAGCTATTAGCTATACATTACCTAGTAGCTATCTGTAGATTGATAGGTAGTAGTGTAGAGAACATGGTAGAAGCTGTAAATATCTTTGAAAGGGAGGGTGAAGTTGGATATTTCAAGTTCGACTCTGAGTCGTGGCCCACTAATTCTTCCGATTTCCACTTGGAACGAACTAGGTTTCATGTGGCCATAAATTTAATGGAACAGCTTTTTACTGTAACATATCCATGTAATAAGGTAGTGAGAGTAGGTATTTTTGTCACATTTGCATTTCACATTGAAACCTGACCTCATTACCATTTGGTGCATTAAATATTCATCTATGTATAAGTCATTGATAATTATCATCCAGAAAAACAGTTCATACAGGCTAAGTAGGCCTATTGAATGTGAAACATATAGGTACGGTACTGGTACTTGAACTTAGGCTTAAGAAAATAACTAGTTTGTTGCCCTTGTTAATGGAATCTTTCATAATGAAAAATTTGTGTCATGCTTTTATTACAAATTGATTAAAATTTTGATAGCAAAGAAGAGTTAATAAAATCACTTTTCTATAATTTCAATTATATAAACAATGGTTTTCTTTCTTTGTTTTTAAATTTGGAGTACTTTATAATTTGCACCATTTAAGATTAAAATAAGCAAGTTCATAAAATATACCGTAAATAGCATAAGTCAAAACTTTATCAAGACCATCTAGGTAATCCATTGACAGTTTGCAACACATGTCAAAAACAATATTTGTTCACATTTGCCATATCTTTCATTATTTGCAGTTCAATATTAAAAATTGTGAACAATTTTGTGTGAATTTGAAATGTTTTGCAAAGGGGTTTCCCTTAGAGTTAGGCTTAAACCTCTGACTTCAGAACCCTGCTTTGAAGATACATTTTAAATTCTTTGTGGCCTGGAGGAAGTCTTGGCAATGGATTTCACACACTGTGCTCTGGTGTACCTACCTGGTGTTGTATTCTACGTTAATGAAACTTTGAGTATTTTCATCCTTACAATCCCGATTGCTCTGACTATGGATGCTAGCTGACACTCATGCTCTGTTGTGCATCTACATTCATATTAGGTATTATCTAACTTCAGGTAGCTATGACTGTGAATATGTGACTCAATCATGTTTTGTTCTGACAGGTGAGAAGGTGCTGTGTTTCCATGGTCCCCTCATATATGAAGCAAAGTGTCTCAAAGTTCAAGTTAAAGAGAAAGACAGGCCTGTTAAATATTTTGTCCACTATGCTGGATGGAACAAAAAGTAAGTACAGTACATACTTTTTGTGTTTCTCTTAGCCCAGCCGATGAAATGTTTTTTTTTTTTTTGTTCATTGTAGCTTTTTCATCTGTGTAGTAGTATAATTAGCTATATTAAGTTATTAACTACCTTTTTCTCACCTCTCACCCACTTAACAGTTAGCACCTTGTAGGACTCAGGCCCAAGGAGCTAACTGCCTTTACGTCTTGATAGCAACTAAGACACAAGTGTTGAAATTGTTAAAAATTTTATATTTTTGATTATATACCCTTGAGAAGCGTTTCGTTAAGTTGTAGGGTGCATAATCCTTGCCTTTCTTTTTGAAAAGTTTTACAGGTCGTTTGTCAGGGTGCCAAGAGCTTGTTGCCACCGCTCTGGATCTCTGCCAGTCATTGAGGCGATCAGCCATGTGGCACAGCCATCATCCGCCATGTGGCATCCAGGACAGCCAGCCAACAGCTAGGTACCTCGAGGTGTGAGCTTGCGCCACCCTCCATGCCCACTTATGAGTCGGCCGAGCAGGTGCTCTTGTACCTACTTCCTCAGACTTCACAAGCCTCGACACCTATTATGCCAGCAAGCCTTGCCTCGTATACCCATTTATGACCTCGTAAATTTAGCTAAAAAAAAATGAAAAAAATAAATTCTGGAGATAAAAACTCTTCTAAACTTCTATCTGCAAGAGTCTGAGCATATAGCTACTTTGAGTTGGGTCCATGTCGCCCAAAATCTGTCTGAGAGCCAAGGGTACAGACTGATCATGGCAATCAAGACCCGTGTGCCCCACTTAAAACAGCAGAGGAAGTTGGAAGACATGCTCTTGCGCTGCAAGGGTCTGAGCACGGACTTAGTTGGATCCATGTCAGTCAGTACCAATCTAGGAGTTGAGGGTGCGTGCGATTGCACTAAGGCACAGAAGTAGGGTAAGGGGCCTAAAGGAGGCGCACTGGCCCAAGGGAGACGCACTTGCAGTGAAGGACGCTGTGTGGCGCTGAACGTTGCGAGAAATATTCAATCATAGCTACATCATTTTTGGTGGGTGTTAAAGAGACGTATTAAGCTTTTTTTTGCTGGTATTGGACACTACTTGCAGCGTCTGATCGCTGCGCCACAGCGTTCCTACCGCAAGTGTGTCTCCATTGGGCCAGGGCGTCTCCTTGGGGCTGCCTACCCTACCCCACCCCTCTAAAGACAGCAGTGAGAAAGCAAAAAAACAAAAATCTTCTAAACTTGTATCTGCAAGGGTCTGAGCACGGACTTTGAGTTGAGGCCATGTCGCTCAGTACCTGTCTAGGAGTCGACGGTACGGGCGATTGCGCCAAAGCCTAAATTTACCACTCCTAACACAGCAGTGCTAGACCAAAAAAAGAAAGAAATTTCTATCTGCAAAAGTATGAGCACACACTTTCAGTTTGGTCCCTGTCGTTCAGTGCCACTGAGTGTAGGGTTTGGACTCATCCTTGCGTTAAGTTCCTATGTATCCCTCTTAAGACCGCAGAGGAAGTTGAAAAAAAAAGGGTAAAGAACACAACTTCAGTATGACACTAGGTCTTTGGGAACCTCTACACCTGTTGCTAGTGGTGGTACCTATGGACTTAGCAGGGTGCTGAAGCCTACCACAGTACACTACTAACAACGGCAGTCACAAGGAAGCTCCTCACGGCTAAACCGCGAGAAGCTCCGATCGCCAGTCCCCTTGATAACTGTTGAAGGGTTACCAATCGTGGTTTTCCTGCGATGGGCCCTATCACTATCGGTGATAGGCTAAGGGGGGGACGGTAGTGTTGCCAACGGCATGCAGAGCATAGTCTCTATGACAGCACAACGCTTAGCTACTGCAGGGCAGAGCATAGCCTCGATATGACGACCTGGTTTTGGATGATTCAACACCAGTGAGTGTTTGACACCATAGCTACACAGCCCATCCTCTGTAACCAACAGCTTAGCTATCTTGCTTGCTTACACACGGACTGTCCACCCCGACCATAACGCCCTTGGAACACTCGAGTCCGACCCACAAGGTTCCCGATTTTGTTGCGTACGCCTTGCTGGACGGAAAGAGCTGCTTTGACAGCTCCACATCTCATTTCTAGGGGGAATACCGTCCGTAATACATAGACTACAGGTCGGGGATCTCTTTTTTCAAGGGTTAGTCTATCTCTTACGAAGACTCCATGAGCTACTCAATGTAGACACCCTGTATGCAAAGGTCAAGTATCTGACCCTCAGCTTCCTAACTAGAAACCATGACCATCTGTCATAAAGGCCATGCCCTCTATGAGGTAGCTAAGTTGTTCCCTGTCGCCACATCCTAGCAGGTGCTTGCAAAGCTGAAATCCCTAACCTTCACGCCAGTGCCCTGTTACAGACCACTCCCTAGGTACACCAGCTTCCTACTAGGCGACACGTCACCCTTCAAGTCCTGTGTAGGTAGGCCACTGAAGACTCGTACCCAAATAGACAGGGGCATGCCCTGAAACCTGACTCACTATATAGAATCAATTTTACTGCCTGTCCATTGGCGGAATGCTTACTCCTCTACGCATGTTGTTGATCAACGCTGATTACAAGCAATTTGTTTGTGCCGTTCACTTTGGGAGCGTATGAGCTACTTAAAGCTTGATTTCTGGAATCCTCATGTAAAGAAACATGCGTGATTGCAGATGAGGTCTATAAAACCATCGGCACTTAGCGTCTAAAACCCAAGCCTTACCATCCTTGAACTATAGCGAACATCGAGGGGAGCGTAGCAACCCGCTCGTTAAGCATCTGACTGACATTGTCGGCAAACTCATGTTGCTGAACGCCAGCACCGAGATGTTACTAGGAAATCTTTAAATACAGCAAAGTGGGATAACTTTTATCCCACTGCACTTTCCCAAATCTGCTGACGTGGTTCCACTTAAGTGGTAATGTGGACCGTGGCCTGCAATTTTTGCTTGCCGAATCGGAACTCCTCAACGTATATAGTTGCCCCATGCGGTCTAAGAGGGTGATGTAAAATGCTTCCCTCTGGAAGGCAACTCGACGATCGCCTTGGCTACTAACATATCCAACCATTGTTCAGTTCAAGCCACCCATCCACCGAATGAATTATAATGGTTACAAGCCACGACTGAGCTACCGGTATCTAATCAAGCATTGACAAACTTCTCTGTTCTCTGGAAAGATATCCGGCCACCTTACCCAATACACAGCTAGCATTGTCTGCTCTACTGGTGTATAATCTACTTGGAGCATTAGCTACTCCCATACGTAGCAAGGTCCTTGGCTTCATGCTTCTCAAGTGGTTATGCTCACAAAGTGCACTCATACAATCCAAATTTACTGGCCTATGCGGGACAAACACTTTGAAGTACCTAGGTATTGCTCGCATTTTGAAAGTTTTACTGGGTCGTATACCTTTATAACTGAATAAATTTGGTTTTACACACATTGTCTCACCTTATGTATATATGTAGGGAGATTGTGTCTTCAGAGCTGCTACCCATAATATCCTGAACCTTCTTTACATGATCTGATTAGACCAGTAGTTCATATTCATTTTACTTCCGTGGTAAATTTCAGTGATTTCTATTAATTATGAGGACATTTTTTGGTGCCGGTGTAGGTGCGTCAGTTCGTTAAGTTAGGAAACTATGCTAGTGAACCTGAAACTATCCTAACCTCGTCTAACCTAACGCATAGCTACTCTTAGGTAGGCCACTTCTATACCAAGACCCAGTTTATTGATATGAAGTTGTACTGTGCGTGTGTTGTAATTAATTACCCCCTAACGTGTGGATTATTTGCAGCTGGGATGAGTGGGTGTTGGAAAATCGAGTGCTCAAGCTCAATGATTCGAATCTGGCGCGGCAGAAGGATTTACAAGAGGCACACGCTGCGTCTCTGTGAGTAATACAATCGCTTCATCCACTCGTTTCTTTGTAGCGATGTCGCTTTGTGCCGTCCGTTGACGCTGTAGGTATCTCTGTGCATAGAGTGAAACGACATAGCTACAGTACAGCATGTCGACCCATATATTAGTTGCTTTGGTAAAAATGAAGATAGGCTTTGTTGGACATCTTGAAATGCACTCCACGGTTATTTCCTATGCCAAGGAGGTTATATTTTGCTCGAGTTTCTCTATATCTCTGTCTGTTTGTCAGTGAGATAACTCAATAAGTTATGGACGGATCTTTACGGAATTAACAGGAATTGTAGGGCATGATAAGAGTACCAGACCATTATTTTTTTGTTGCTGAACATCTGTTAAACCATTTTGTTTGTTGATCATTTGTCTGGCTTTTTTTAGTACCATAATTCAAATATTTCCAGATATTTATTAAAGTTACATCAGTTGTTATGTAGCTGTATTGCAAAAAGTCGGTAGCTATATCTTTGGATATGGCCGTTGTACTGTGTAATGAAGGTAGGCTGTTGCCTGTTTTTTCTACCGTGATTCTAATGTTTGTGATAGTTATCAACAAGTTTTCATACAGCTCATTTTCTATGTTTCCAGAAAACAGAAAAAATCTGCCAAAAAATTTGAAAAGAAAAAAGATTCGATGAGCACTAAGGCCAGCACTGGCAGTGGCGGTGAGGACAGCCGCAGCTCTACTCCCTCGACTGACAGGTTAGTGCTCGCATCTTTGTGTTTTTTTTTTTTTTTTGGCCGTTGGTCTTTGAAAATGCTAAACCAAAACGTAGGCTTTTTCTCACGGGCGAAATAGTGTTGGAAACTCCTGGACAAGTTCACTTGGCAATACAGTAAACCTTAGTATACTGAATTACCTATTTCAGGTGAGCCGTCCTTTTTGTGCCACCTGAACTTCCCTTGTAGTGCCACCTGAACTTCCCTTGTAGTGCCACCTGAACTTCCCTTTTAGTGCCCCCTGAACTTCCCTTGTAGTGCCCCCTGAACTTCCCTTGTAGTGCCCCCTGAACTTCCCTTGTAGTGCCTCCTGAACTTCCCTTGTAGTGCCGCCTGAACTTCCCTTGTAGTGCCACCTGAACTTCCCTTGTAGTGCCACCTGAACTTCCCTTGTAGTGCCACCTGAACTTCCCTTGTTGTGCTACCTGAACTTCCCTTGTAGTGCCACCTGAACTTCCCTTGTAGTGCCACCTGAACTTCCCTTTTAAACCGACCGATTGCACGTTGGGTTTCACCAACGTGCATGATAGCCCTGTGGGCGTAGTAGTAGCAGCAGCACTGTGCGTGTACCTCATATAAGCCATCGGCTGGCGTGAATTCAACGCTGTGTAAGCCAATCCTCAGTTTGTCGATATTGTAGCTACTACTTCAACTAGATACTTCCGAATTTCCTATTATATCGTCAAGCAACTGTTATATTAGGTTCAGGTTATCAACTGTACAGAATTCTTTTTCCGACCTACAGTAGATCTGCCACCAGCAGCGTAAGCAAGCGTGCCAGTGCAGCAAGTGCTATCGATGCCTCACAGTCTTCTGACACAACTGCTCCTGACAAAGATGAATCTCCCGAAAGCAAGAAAAAGAAAATGAAACTTGACACTACTGTAGAAACAGTAAGTTCATTGTCTTCAATAGCGCACATTATTCCAGCATCTTTGAAACTTGTTAAGAGATTAACGTATGAAATAATGGCAGTAATCTGGTTAGTTGTATTTGAACTGTTCCAGGATCATAAGCTTAAAGTAGCTACCCAAGTTAAATTTCTGTTTCTGGTACAAATAGCTTGTTGTACACATGGCTGGTTAGGGTTAGTAATTTTCGTTAGAAAGCAATTGCGAGGTTAGCATAGGCCTCATATGCTCTGATTTGAATAGCATACATTTCGTTGTGTAGACTGTTGATGTCTTATAAAGCAGTGGAGTTGCATGTGTGTGTTGTTACGACCGGGCATTGCCTCCCAGTGTGAGTCGAGACGCACATGGCCAAGTAATTGCTTAAGGTAAGGCCCCAAGGAGACGCACTGGCCCAATGGAGACGCATTTACGGTAGGAAGGCTGTGGCGCGGCGAACGGACGTTGCAAGAACTGTCCAATACATGCAAAAAAAAAAGCTCAATATGTCTCCTTAACACCCACCAAATATGATGTATGATTCGATATTTCTCACAACGTCGAGCCGCCGCACAGCCCCCCTCCCTGCAGGTGCGTCTTCATTGGGCCAGTGCATCTCCTTTTGGCCCCTTACCATATATAGGCCTAACTGCTCTAAAAAAATATTGAATTGGTTCCTAAGGAGGCAGATATCCACCGTATTGTGCTCGTCAGTGTCTTTGTTTGATAGATGAAGGGAGTTCTGTGTTTCTTTTTGTATGAGATCAGAGCAGCATTTTATTTGTTATCTGTATGCTGAAGATTTTGTGCTGTTAAATATAAGAAATAATTTTGTGCTGAAACTTTGGAAGTGCTGTGAAGAGTTATTAGTGGGAAATCCATAAATCGATGAAAACTTCAATTATTGAAATCTTTTATAACATTTTCTAATTACTGTTATTGATTTTATTGGTGAAAAGTCTGCCGATTTGGTCAATCCTAAACAGTAACACTATGTTCTATGTTATGCTTGTGTTGTGCTGCAAACTATGTGACTGTGTCCAATACTCTCTCAAGTGTTGTGAACTAATTTAGTTTAATACCGTTTGGTGTGACCAGGAGGAGCAGTTCTTGGGTCAAGTAGAAGTTCGCATTAAGCTGCCAGATGAACTGAAGCCCTGCCTCGTGGATGACTGGGACCTTGTCAATAGACAGCGTAAGCTCACAACTCTGCCCGCACGAGTCACCGTATCCACAATTCTCTCCGATTACACTAAGGCAAAGATCAACACCAAAGCAAATACTCCCAACAAGTGAGCTATCTTTAATATTTTTTTTCTTTTGAAGTCGCTTTGCAGTGACTTTGATGACTCAGACTTACTGATACGTCCCTATTCTAGTGTTTATGTGCTCGTG
Organism: Parhyale hawaiensis; assembly: GCA_001587735.2. NCBI lineage: Eukaryota > Metazoa > Arthropoda > Malacostraca > Amphipoda > Hyalidae > Parhyale > Parhyale hawaiensis. The sequence goes on from LQNS02000303.1 coordinate 2,381,987, forward strand.
CTTTCGAGAAGGGATATTTAGGCATGCGCCCTATGATACCAAAGCTATGTCCCGTAAGATAAGTTCTTTTCTGTAGTCGTTTTATAGTTCAGCCATTTCTCCCATCGTCATTGGCACATTTGTTGAAGTTCAATGGTCATATTTGAACAATTTATCTTTTGGGGATCAGAAAGGCGGACCTTAATGAGTCCGCATCGAGGCTGTGTAAGCTTGAAACTCAACTAAAGAGCCTTCGTGTCGTATTCAGACTGAAACCATCAGTGAATAATACCGTCACAAATTGTGTCCAGATAATATGCGCATTTGCCTATGTTTCTGGATCTTCTGTGTAGTCTGTGCTGTATAGATTCGATGTATATATGTTTTTTGTTACATAGCACCAGAGCGCCAGTTCTTTAGCCTGCATACCCTAAGATCAGTTCATAATGCTGGGCTTCACCCCATGACGGGGGCGTTCATAATCAATGCATAGTCTCTGCGGCGTGAGCGGAGAGTCACTCCTGCGCTTTAGGAAAATCCAGCTCACACTCCGGTCCGTAGACCGGCAGCTGAAACAGCTGCCACGGTCCCCCTCATGGAGCAGTGTCCACCTACCGCGAGGTGAGGCCAGAGCATATCCTTATCATGGCCTGTCATCCACGGATTATGAGACCATGAAACGGACCTCTGGAAGGAAGGTCTTGTCATGTAGGCTACAAGTGACAACGTATTAATCTGGCGAGTACCGTGCCCATTGGTTCTTTTTGCCCTACATTCACTTACCAAGCAAAACCCTCATATATGTGTATATAGTTAATAACCGCTTCCTTGAGAACATTACCGTCCGTCGTCTATACTGATGGATCCAAGGGAGAGGACCGAGTCGGATGTTCGGCCGTCGCAGAAGCAACGGCCGAAGCACTGAGACTCTTACTGTAGATGTAAATTTTCTCTGCCGAACTGTGATGGACGCTATTAGCTCTGGATGTCTGCCAGGAACTACCGGTAGCTAGAACCGGAATATGTGTGGATTTAGCGTGCGCTGTAAGAGCTAACCGATCGTATGAGTCCAGCCATGTCCACCGTGAGGCAGGTCATAAGTTAGGTTCCCCCGGTCACATTAACTAAGAGGTAATAACCGAGCGGACGAGCTTGTAGACAGGCGGCAACATCTGACTAGCTTCCGAGTAGTACAGCCAACTCTTATAGGGACTACATTATGCACCCAAGGGTCCCTAGTGCCTTTTCCGCAAGAGATGTTGCAGCTTGCCGCAGTTCCTGTTGACGAGATTAGTTTTGTAGAGTTAGGAAGGCTCTCTAAATTCCTTTTCTATCACGCGAGGTTGGCTGCCGATTGAGGTGACTGACTTTTTCTGCGGGTGTCTTACTTTCGCCCGTGCCGATGGCCACAGAGGGGACCGTCCGCTCGGGCGCTTCTTCTGTCTTCTCTTCATGTCCATTTCTAGCCGCCTGAGCACAACTTTGTGGTTCCGGCTGTTAATCATCTTAGATCGCTATTGATCATCGTAGATTCGGAAATAGCGGGACAATACCCATATAATATAACCCACTAGAACTAAATATTTCCTTTTGATAAAAAAAGCTACCTCTGCTTTGTGGCAGCAACAAAGGGACGCGGGAGTGGCTGACAACAAATTGCGAAAAATCATAGCCACCTTGCACGAGCGGAACTCCTGCCACTGCAGAACCCGTCAAATTGAATTGGCTCTCTGCGTCCGGCGCATGGCAGGAGGCCACTCACTCATACCTGATGAAGTGGCGCCCGCCATTTCAGCTGCCAAATAGCTACCACTCACCGTGAACCATATACTGGCTCGATGCCGTAAATCAACTGTGCTTCCCTGGCCTACGAAGACTGGACCCTGATGCAGTGATGGCAGAGAGTCTGACAGAATAAACGATCCAATATTGAAACATTATCTACATAACTCCCTAACGAAAACCACTTTTCTGAACAGTCTGTTATTATCACCTGAATATGCCCGAGTACAACCTGTTGTACGATCCTGACACCCTCAGACCTTTAGCAGATTGGAGTAGATTAGATAGACGGACCAACAGGCCTATTCCAAAAGAGCAGCCAAAACTAACGCTCCGGCTCTCGATGAGCTAAAACTGTTACGTCAGTTACTGTAGATGTCGGAGGATGTAGAGCAAGAGAACAAAAAAATCTTTGCCAAGCCTAGATACTGTCGGGGACTCAAAGACGTCCGTGCAGTTGGGACCTGATAGATAATTGCATAAAGTGACCTCTGAAGCTTTGGCTGTTGAGTTTGTGACGCCTGGTGGTGGAGGAGCTAGTAGCTGTATAGGGTTTTGCTCCCCATGTATATCGAGGCGTTTTTAAACGGGTTGATTGTCTCGGCACCGACATCTTTATTGCGGAGTCCATTCCAAATGTTCACTAAGAAGTACGGGAAAAACTGTTGTCTTAAAGTAGTTCATCAATCTCTACGTTTGAGTTTTTGTCTGTGATTTCGGAGGTAATCATCAACTTCTCTGTCATGAAGTCCCGTGGTAGGCACGTCACTGAAGCCGTTAAAATACTTGAATTTTGCTTTTATTTATCGCCCCCTCAGGGAGCATAGGATGGGCCATAGGGTTAAGTTAGTTAGGTTCGGCCATCTTATGTTAAGGGGGAGCAGCCCCATATGGGGACCCTGTAGAGTGCCTTAGCCGTTAGCTAGGCCTTCGGGACTTCTACCTTTCGTGCCCACTTTGCTTCCTTCCGATTTCATATTCCTTCTGATATTACTTTCGTTTGTTCATCCTCTTCTTTCATAACTTGCTGTTCCCATGCGCGTTGATCCTATGTGGGAACACCTTCGTGCATGGGTTCCCCTTGATTATTGACATACTATATGTCCCTTCCTTTTCCTCTCTTAGAAAAGCTTAGTAGGTACTTATTTGGGGAAACTTAAGCTTGCTTATACTACTACTATTTACCGCCTGAGTCGCCTGTTCTCGAGCGATATGAGTCCAACTTCCTGAAGGCGACGCTCGTAGGGCATGTTTCGCTGCGGTATCAATTTTGTTGCTCTTCGCTGGACGTGATCTACACTACTCATTGGACGAACGGCACAATGTGACTGTGTATTGCTGCGCTAGCAGTTGTTCTATTGCTACTATGGTAAAATTATCGTCAGTGTTTTGTTTTTAAGTGTAAGCCAAATGCCTTGTTTTGACCAAGATTTCCATGTGTCGCCACTACTTGGTGCAGCCTTTTAATTATTGATATTCAGCTCAACGTCGCATTAACGGATTAATTGATGTTGTCCTTAGATGTGAAATTTATTAGTGTGGTGGTTAAGTAATAGGAATAACAGTAGAACTACGCATTCAACTTGAAAATCTTATACATGGTATAAATATGAGTGTTGCATTGTTTATTGTATCAAAATGAACTGTACATCTTAAGCTAGAGCACTCTGAGAGCACATACTTCCGCCAAGCAAGGCAACAGTTATAAAAAATTAAAATTGGTTCTGAGACCATGATTTTCTATGTATCAACACCAAAATTTGTGCCCTTTAACAGTGTTAACAGCTTCAGTAACATAATTTTTTTAGTTATGCTGCTGACAAACATTTGTCAAACTAACAAACGGACCGACCAATCAGCGCTAGAATTTAATCATTCATGTATTTGAACATTACAGTACTAACAACTCCAATAAATTTGACAAAGATCCTTTAACAATTTTTTATAGTTATTCTGCTAACACGCATAAACTTAAAATTACAGTAGTGACAAACTAACGAACGAAAAAACAGATCGTCACAAAAATTTGGTCATTTACTCTCGTGATGTAGCTACCTAACAACTCATGTAAATTTCATAAAAATCCGTCCATAACTTATTGAGTTATGACATTGAGAAAAATGAAGCTGACAAACATACGGATGGACGGATCTTCACCAAAAGTTCATCATTTATTCCTCCTAACATAGGTACTTCTGGGCCCTTTGTTGTTCATTGTATAGACGGCGGACCTGTTTCATCTTGTTGATAATTTACTTGTTGGTTATGCTGATGATGTTACTCTGCTGGCTGTTTGCAATGAGCCAAGTGATAGATTAGAGGTTTCAGAATCTATTCAGCATGATTTGGAAATTATTGATTCCTGGTGTT
>LQNS02000303.1:2386672-2403585 GCA_001587735.2 Parhyale hawaiensis
ATACTCGGCGGACTGGTGCTCTTCATGAGTTTGCCTTGGAACCGTTGCGATGCCGTACGGGCCAGTTTTCCCGTTCGTTTTTTCTATCATGTGTGGATGTTTGGAATGGTCTTGATGGCTCTGTCTTCGCTGGTGCTGGTATTGGCGGCTTTAAACGTTCTGTACACAGAGCTATTCTGTGATCTCGGATCTTCTTTTTTTTTCTTCATTCTTTTGTTTTCTCCACGCGCTGGGTTGGTTGCGTGGGGGGTTGTTAACCTCATGGAGTTTCTCCGTTCTTACGTCGCCAGCCTGGTGTGATTTAATAATAATAATTATAAATTTCGTCAAAATCCGTCCATAACTTATTGGCAAACCCGACGACAACATAACCTCCTTGGCGGAGGTAATTAGTAAAATGGACGCCGAGCAATCAGTTGGCAGGAGTACGGTGTACTCGTGCCACTGTATGCAGACCGGCGGATTGTTCCATTGCCTCCACAACTGTTGTTCAGCTTTGTCCATTGTGTACAGTGCCCAGTAATGTGTTACTGTGTGTGCCGGTGCAGTATTGAGCATTGGTGCTAGATCGCCCCTTTGCTTCTGGGCCATTACGGGAGTGGCTAATTATTACTATGCTTGTTACAGAGAGAGTGCGGTGCTAGAAGTTGTCGCAGGACTCAAAGAATATTTCAATGTAATGCTTGGCAAGCAGTTACTATACAAGTTTGAGCGGCCACAGTATGCAGACTGGGTGCGAGAACATCCTGATGTGCCCATGATGAGCGATGTCTACGGTTACATCCATCTTGTCAGACTCTTCGTGAAGATGGGCGAGATGCTGGCTTATACTCAGCTCGATGAAAAAAGTATTGTCATGCTAAATTTCCATCTCCATGATTTCCTTAGGTGAGTTTCCACTTCTGGCTCTAACGTACTAGTCTTGTTAGTTTTTAATCGATAATTTTAATTCTTAGTCATTACGAACGTTTGTAAAAGAAATTACAGTTATTGGTCAATTAGAGCTTCACTCTACCTTTGTATTCAGTCTTGAATTATATTGATACCTGTTTATATCTCTTTGCAATGTTTTATCATTTCGAAATATTACTTCTTGCTTCATCTCATGTTTTGATGCTATAGAAGTGAAGAAAAGATTGATGCTGTCCCAACTTTTGTGATATGTTACGGCAGAGATTCATTAGGGAGATACAGTATAGCTACCCACCATAGCAGAAGCGCAATCACGAGCAGACCCCTCAGGGGGCCATAGGTTAGGTTAAGTTCGTCCATCCTAGGTATATTAAGGAGAGCAGCGCCCCCGGAGGACCCTGTAGGTTACGTTAGCTATTAGCTAGGCCCATTTCATTTCCGATTTCATACTCCTGCTGATCTTACTTTCATCTGTTCTTTCTTTCTTGACGTGCTGTTCCCAAGCACGCTAATCTCGTGCGGGAACACCCTCGTGCATGGGTTTCACGTGTCTATTGTCATACTATATGTCCCTACTTTTTTTCCTCTGTGATATCGCCTTTGTTGTAGAAATGGAGCCTTAAACTTCTGAATATAATGATAGGATAATCACAAGCAGAAAGATTTAAGACTTGATGGTAGGTACATTGTTATACCGTCAGTGTTTATTACATAACTTTGCTATATTCTATATATGTATGGTAAATGGTTCCGTTTGCCCCAGGTTCCTAGTAAAGAACATGTCCAACTACTACAGTGTGCAAGACTACGGCATCGCTCCAGCAGAGTACCAACGTAAGGCGTTGTGAGACGCTGCGGACGAGGGCCCGCCCCCCTCTCCGTAACTCCTCCAGCACCGACCAGGCCTCCGTCATTTTCAAATTTTTGTCTCGTACAAAACTCTTCATGAGGCACTTTCCTCGCTCGTTTTGTTTAACGCCTCTTGACATTTGTAGTTTCTATTATGAAACTTTTTTGGGAATGAGCTACCTGCAGGCTTTGCAAATTGACGACACTTCAACAACCATTGTGGTAAACACGATCCCTATCCAGTTCTCTCTGTTTTTTGTGAACTGTTATAGCTGTCACAATTTCTGTTATAAAATATCCAATGAAAGTATTATGTATTTGCTTTCAAAGTTTTGCCACAGTGGAACCTCGGTTGTTGAATGCCTGCTTTATTGAACGAATCAGGTTATGCAAATACTCTTATGACTCGAAATTGCCGTAGCTTGTCGTACGGTAGGTAAGTCACCCAATTTCTGAACAAGCCATTTGATTGCGACTAAAGCCCGTCCCTTTGCAGTGGAAACTGCAACGCGCCGCCCTCGTCAGTACCGTCAGTGTATTGTGTCGCGACCTGTGGTACAGTAACGAGGAACTCCTTACAAGGATGCGTGTTTATATGCAAGCGTTCGAGCCAGTCGTGAATTGTTTTTCGCTACTTTTAGCATCCCCCTGGGCGTTCGTGCAATGTTTGATTCTCCGTTGGGGTTTCATTACTTTCCACGGACGCCCAGTTGTGTAGTTTCCAGGATAATGGAGTGAAAGGCGTCAGTCGTACCTCAGCCTGTGCTAAGAGCCTACACCTTGAGGTCTTGAGAACTGTTGTCCGATCTTACCAGTATTTCTTGTGTTGTGCGTTGCTTCTTCCTCAAAGCAATTACTTGCCTGCCAGCTCCTCTCCACCCTTCATTTGTGCAATCAAGGTTTCTCAGCTCAAGTGTGAATTAATAACATAGCGTCTCATTGAAAATTCTACAGTACGGAGTAACTTTATTTAATTTTCTGTTGTTTTTAGAGATATACACATTTACAGGGTGTCTACAAGGTAATTCAGGTGCTCGAAAATAATTGAAAGTGATTGAATGAGCAAAGTGCTTTAAAAAGTAATAGAAAAGTACTTAAAATCAGGGTAAGGTGCTTGGAAATTAAAATGGATTCTGTTGAAGTGTGATTTTTTTCTATTATATTCCCAAGTCTGTGCCGGTACATTCCTGTCCGTAGTACAGTTGATCTTCTAAAGCTTGGCCCGTTTTGCTATTCCACTGTGCTTATACAACTTGCTGTTGGATGAACTAAATTACAGTCCAGTGTCTATTTCAAAAACACAGCTACGCATCGAATAAAATCGTTGTGGGGCTAGGCCTAGTCACCATAGAACTCTCCTACTGCACAAATGGAAGGTGCTTGCATTCTTGCTTGATAGTTAATTGAAAAGTAATTGAATTCACTTTTTTATCTCTTGTAGACACCCTGATATAGGTATTGTCAGAATATATATGAGCCTCACTCACCAAAGAGCTGTCCCGAGTGCTTCTTCCGCAGGGGATGTTGCTACTGGCCGCAATTCCTGCTTCAGAAGTTGGTTAGGTTAGGTAATAATAACAACAGTTTTTTGTTTATCTTCCCCTCAGGAGAATAGGATGAGCCATAGGGTGCGGTCTATCGATTGCACGGCGAGCTTTGATCTGAGTCAGGGGCCCTTGGGCCGTGAAGGGGCAGAACGTGCCGCACTGCCACATGGTGGGGGTTTCAGCGGGTGCCACGTGATCCATCAGTGCATTGGGTGGGAGCTATCACTGCCGGTCCTCACATCCCTTTTCACAACAACATTCTTCTGAACAGATCTAAAACTGCTGCTGCTTCACTGCCCTGGGATGAGTTTATTGCGCGGAAGCGGCGCCGCTAGGAACGACTGTCACTTTCTTGCGTTGAATATTTGGAGCCATTGTCAATTTATATAACCCTCGGTAACTGTCCAGGTGGGCATTATGTGTTTGTACCATTGACGTGCTAGCAACTCGATTACTCCTAGCTACTACTACCCGATTCTATGTTCCAGGGAGTCGTATCTCCCGGAACCCATAGATTACCGTAGCCTTCGCTAGTAGGCCTTCGGCACCCCTTTGCTTACTTTCTGCTTCATACTACTGCTGGTGCTGTTTCTTCTGATTTTCCACTTCTTTGCTCACATGCTCTTCCCATGCGCGTTGACCTCGCGTGGGAACAACCTTGTGCGTGGGTTCTGTGTTTCTCCTGGCTTAATTGCCTTCGTTTTCCTATTCTATAGCAGCTATTGTATGCTGGATTAGGAAGACGTGCACTATCTTATTTGATGATAGTAATAATCCATTGTGTATATCTTTTTTGTGTTTGTTCTTATAATTTTGTCCAGTTATATGCATGAACTTGTAACCCAATGTACTACTTTCAAAGTATTAATTGATCTGCTGGGGTCTGGGAGCGAGTGTATCCATTATAGATTGATGCTGCTTGGGAAACTTGTTTCAGACACTTTAGCATACGAACGATCTTCCGAAACAAATGAAATTTGTGAAGACCGAGGTACCACTGTGTTAAGAAACATTTATAGTGGCTACATGTTTTCATTGCTTTTGTAACTTACGTAACGCAGCGTTCATCGTGCGTTTTGCTTTTCAAAAGCAGGTCTTGTAAAAATTGCAATTTCTGTTATGAAACATGCAAGGAATTTATACCAGGCTGACTCAGCTGGCGTCATCATTCCATGGGTTGTGTAGCGCGTAATCAGTGACATTTCAGTGTTGCCACAGTCGTTGGAATTTGTTTCCTCTGCTTGTGAAATTTATATCTTCTATAGCCTGTGCCTCCATTGCACTGGACGCTTCTGCGTTTGGGGTGGTAAAACACTCCAATAATAATACACGGGACACTGTTTATAAGTAATCTTGTGGAAGTTAATATATTCTTCCCCTGGTGGCGTGGGATGGGCCATAGAGTTAGGTTCGTCCATCCCATATCATGGGGAGCAGCGACCCCAGGGGTACTCTGTAGGCTTACCTTAGCCCTAGTTAGGCCTTCGGGATGTCTTTGCTTCCTTCCATTTTCTTACTAATCTCATGTTGCTAAAATCTACTGCTCCTCTTTCCCGACATACTGTTCTTATACTCGTTTATGCTGTGTGGAAACATAGAAGTTATCACTTGTTACTTCCTCTGTAACATCGTCTTTGTATTAGAAACGGAAGCTTAAACTATTCACTATAACTAAATGGATCGCACACGTTTTGGGAATAAGGAACCTTGTATGAGGATCGTAATTATTATTATTGTCCCTTTTCTATTGTCACTCGATTACCGTGAACTTCGTAAGTCGGGAGGCAAACGTTAGGAGTGCTTTTGTCTATCCCCCGTGAACAAAGTGAGAGAGGCGATAGTTTTTTTCGTTGAAAATTTAAATATATATAAATATATATATTTATCTGTCCTCCCAATAAGTGGTCGAAGGAGTTGAGCAATGTTCATAATTTGTTACAGGGAGTTTGGTGGGTTGACCTAGATGTGACCCGTGTCAAAAAACTATGCCTAGCTGGTCATGAAAAATTATGGCGTTGAATTTGCCTGCAACGCGGTAGATTATCTTACGCCAGTAGCGCTCAATTTTTCGTATGTTATTATATTGTATAGTTTCAAGCCTCGTTTCCCTCATGTGATGGCCTTACGCCACGAGGCGTTCTAGTTTGTACTCTATTTCTGGCTGTACCAACGTTTCCGAGTACACTCCCACTGGTCTGGATCACTCACTTCATCACATGGTTGTAGAGTCTAGGGTTTTTGTCTGGATCGGACACCCACTTGTGCCACATATCAGAATAAATTATTAACCTCCAACACCTGATGTTCTATTCACAGTTATCTTATTACCTCCGCCAAGGAGGTTATGTTTTCGTCGTGTTTGTCTATCTCTCTCTGTCACCAAGATCACTCAAAAAGTTACGAACCGATTTGGAAGAAATTTATAGGGATTGTTAGGTATGTTAGGAGGAACAGATGATTAACTTTTGGTGAAAATATGTCCATCCGTTTGTTGGCTTGTCTGCCTCATTTTTTTCAGTGCCATAACTCAAAAAGTTATGGATGGATTTTTATGAAATTAACATGAGTTGTTAGGTATATAGCAAAGAGTAAATGACCAAATTTTGGTAATGATCCGTTTGTTCGTCCGTTTGTCACTGTTTTTAATTTTATGCTTGTTAGCACAATAACTCAAAAAATAATGAATGGATCTTAATGAAATTTATAGGGGTTGTTAGTAATGTTAAAAGATATAAATAATTAAATTTTGGTTCAGATCGGTTTGTTCGTTTGTATGTTTGACTCATGGTTGTCATAACGTTTGTTAGCAGTGTAACTCAAAAAGTTATGAACGGATCTTCAAGAAAATTGCACAAGCTGTTATTACTATGAAAAGGCGCAAATGATTAGATTTTTGAGTTTATGCAAAGAAAATTATGGTTTCAGAGCCACTTTGAATTTTTTGCTACCGTTGCCTCGCTTGGCGGAGGTATGCGCTCTCAGAGTGCTCTAGTATTTCAGCACCTAAACCGTGGAACGAAACTGGATGTTGTTATAAACGCTGACGGATATTCCCCTTAGTTTGATCTGAGCATATATTTGGCAGTTAGAAGTTAAACAAAGATGATAGACTCGCTAATGCTAATTATGTTAAGGAGAGGGCGTGTGAGTCCTGGTATAGCAATCATCAGAGTCAGATTAACTGTAATTGTCGGAGTCGGACCGTGATCCCGACTGCGCAGCTCTGCTTCATAACATGGGCTGACCCCCTGGTGACTCCGTCTCACGTTTAGGTAGCGCCACAGCCACACTGAAGTTGTTATGACAGTGCCTATTGGCTGGTTCAACACCAGCGTTACGGTGTCGGACAAGTTTGTGGGGTCAGGAGTCGGAGTCGAACTTGGGCCATGCGACCCCACCGCGCTGGTTGTCGCTCCGGCATGTGACAGTAGTGTATAGATCTGTTGGGGCCTCCTCGCTTATCCAGTCTGGAGTCTTGCGGAGGCCGATGCTTGTCAAATGTACAGCTGTGCCTATTGTATTTGGTGCTGTTGTCAGTCCGAGTCGCTGTGCTTGTCTTCAGTGATGTTAGGATAGGAGTCTAAGTCAGCCTTCCTCAACTACTACTTGTATCTTAGGATAGTAAGCTACGTTACTATAGGCCTGACGTCCACGAGCCGCGTGCCTACCTGGCTAGTAAATGATCTGCGCAAAGCTGTCCTCACCAGCAGCCGCTTCCCCCCCCCCCCCAAGTCCCGATTCCTTCCACTTGGTTAACAAATAATTTAAATAAACACTGCCCAGTGCCTGTTGCTGCAGCCAGTATTCCTTTCTAATTTAGATATTTACATTTTGGCCACCCCTTGTACAGATAGGCGCATTATCACGCCTTTTTTTACTCTAGAATTATCTGAAAGCAAGAAAGTGGTGTTAGCGAAATAGAACTTTTTTACATTATTAGTCATTGATAAGTTGTTTGTTTTTAGCTCGGGATGCTAATACGCCTGCCATTATTGGCATACCTCCCGACTCCTGGCTAAATAGAGTTGAAGTTGCTACGCAGTTACCCCAAGATATTTGTCATTCTTCCATCAACTGGAGGACGACTACTGACATAGGCATATTGATTATGTATCGTACAAATGAAAGTTTAATTGTATTTACGACTGTTGAGTGTCACAGCTCTACCGTTCGTCTACAGGAGCCGCCGGTGCGTGGAGAGACGTATATATAAATATAAAGCGTAGATTTTAAATTTCAAGCATTTTACTGTAATAGCCGGTGATGATTCTGCTTATCCTGTAATCAAATTATTAAAGGCTTTAAATGGTAAGTTAGAGTTGGCTCTTCATCCCTAAGTAAGCGAGGAATTGACTTTCAATGCGCGTCGTTTCTTCCTCTGATATCGTAGAAAACAAATCAATGAAGTATATGTAGACTGAAAGTGACATGTTACAGATTATTCGATCTTTTCCAACTTTATTTTAGTGTGCTTGTATTTGCAATGTAGACCGGTGTATGTGGTTGATGAGCATCTGCTAATGTGCCCTTCAAATATTAGTTACATTAGTGACTTACCGCAGTATCATAAATGTTCCAACTTCTACGCTGTCTTATGTTAACTTTTTCTGCCTTGAACTGCATGCAGTAGCTAGGTAGTTTTGAAGTATGTATGCTTTGCATTAGGACTCTGTGGTTGTTGTGAATATATACGGCTTAACTGATCTATATGCATGTTTGCGTAGCTTGTCTCCTATATACGTGTGCTACAACATTAATAGGTATTTGTTATGCCATTCGATGGCTTTCATGCTAGCCCTGGCTACATGAAGGAACTGTCTCAAATTACTGTTTGTAAGTGTAACAAACTCACTGAGGTAGGGTGACATGTCTAGTACCCGTCCACTGTGCTAATAGCCGTCCACTTGGCACAAAAACTCCCTGTGTGAAAACTAGGAGTGCTAGAAAGTCGTAGATAGACTTAAACTGTGAGCTAAGTTGTAGCTTACAGTTTGAGCCTATGTACGGCTTTCTAGCACTGCTAGTTTTCACACAGGAAGTTTTTGTGCCAAGTGGACGGCTACTAGCACGGTGGACGCGTACTAGACATGTTACCTTAATGCGTTTGGGTGTGCGAGTGCTCTGACACCTGAATTACATACTTGCCGTTTTGAATTCTTTCCCTTCCGTGGGCATAGGATGAGCCATAGGGTTAGGTTAGTTTGGTTCGCCCATCCTATGTTATGGGGAGTTGCTCCCGCAGGGGGTTTGTGTAGGTTACCTTCGCCATTAGTTAGGCCTTTGGGACGTCTGTCTTTCGTGCCCACTTTGCTTCCTTCCACTTTCATACTCCTACTGATCTTACTGTTGTCTGTTTTTCCTTTTCTTTCCCGACTGGCTGTTCCCATGCGCGTTCATCCTGTGTGGGAACACCTTCGTGCATGGGTTCCCCATTTTCTATCGACATCCTAGATGTCCCTCCCTTTTCCTCTCTTAGAAAAGCGTAGTACTTATTTAGGGAGGCTTAAATCTTCTTACTATACCTATTACCTTTGAATTCTTCAACTGCTAAATATAAGACTTCTTCCGCTTATGGACCAGCGTACGTCACACCGACGATTCAGTTAATACCATACCCACGAGAAACCAACGTTTTAATTGGTCCTTCTAGGGTTAGTTAATGCGAGATTATTCCTCGTCTGATACATTTAATACTTTCGCTGGAAAAATATAAGTTTTCAGGAATATACCTCGGGGGGGGGGGGCATCATAGGTTGCTTCAGCCATAGCTGGGCGTTCAGGACATTCTTCCTTCGTTTCCAAATTGCTACCTTTTGTTTTCTTAGTGGTACTTCTACTTATCACTTTGTGTTTTGTTCTTTCTCTTTTTCCCCGATTTGCTGCACCCATGCTCGTTCTACGTGTCTCGAGAGAGTACCGTATAGACTTTGTTGGCTGGCGTAACCTTCAAAAAACTCGTAGCTATTATAATAGTTCAGGAGTATAGTATGTTTCTTTTTCATCCGATTAGCTCATCAGCTCTTGAACTTCAGAGAGTACACAAGAACTGGCGACATCATCTTTGGTGTGGCGCTAGAAAAAAATTTTAGTACATAATTTTTTTTAGGGAAGAAACAACTCTATGGACTTGAGATCCAACAAAGAATACTGGGGATGCTTTCAGTGGCGAAATGGATATACCGGCACAGCTGAGCTTTGTGCAGCAGAACTGCATCAAAGTGTCGTTGGAATGTCGTCATTAAGAATCCTGATCAGGAATGGGAATAGTTGGAGGGGTCACCGTTGTCGCATAAGCCTTCCGTCTCAGACGTCAGATCTCCGACAGTCGATGCTCGACTGCAGCCGTGCACTCCTCAGGTGCCTGCCCGCATCTATCTGCAGCAGGAACCAGTACATATGAATTTTCCACATAGAGTGTATGACTAAATTGACTTAATCTTCACCCAGCTGCTACGTCTGTGCTTCTGTGAGAAAAATATAATAATAATATTGCTTCAGTGAGAGTAGTACGGAGATATCCGTGATAAGTTTGTGACCTGATGTATAGCCTAATTAGTTTGTATTGTGTTGTAACTGCAGGAATTGTTCTCGCCTTTGAGTTCCTTAGGCTCAATAAGGTCTTCCTGGCTTATTTTCAAGTCGTGCCCTCTTTGCTTATTTCGTTCTGCAGACTGCTGCTATTCCTCGATTTTCCCTGCTTGCTCTTCCCATGTATAAATTTTTGCCATGCTTGATTTCTAATATTTCCTTTCATTCTCTTTGGGTCGCAGCAAATACTGCGGGTACGTTGGCTGAAGTAATGCATTACTAATAATGCAAAGGAGCTTCTCCATCTTGCTTGAGACTGTGCCGCACACAGCCTAAACTTACGAATAATTCCGCGTCACGTGACATGACTGTAGGTAGGTACTGTACCTTAGTGTTAAGTTTCTCTTACTCAGCTAATACCTACCTTACATTACTACACTTTCATTAGTAAAAAATCACCGATTTTGGAATCTCTATTGTTTCATTACGCAGACTGTGCTCGTGTTACTGACGTTCATTGTGGACGGTAATTAGTTACGAAGTTACTTAGTTAGTGGAGTCGTCTTGCTAAGCACTATCGTGAAATATATATTTTCTCGTATTGTCAGCATATGCTCTATAGTTGTACCAATTTTGTAAGTAAATTCTAAATTCTATGAGTAACTATCATTATTCATTGTGTTTGTATTATAGTCATGGAATGGTATAGCGCCGGCTCTTGCTACACAATCGTACGATCAGCTTACGAGCATACGTTCATCGATATCGTAGCTACCGACTTTCCCTGTGTTTCGAGACGCCGTGCGAGCTGAATGTCCAATCTTAAGTTGCGCGCGCAATTGCCTAGCGTGCCCCGGCATTAGTGGAGAAGTTGTTTGTATCAACAGAAGAAATGTTACTACAGGCATCTGTGAATCGTTAAGCTCCATGCACACGAGAGACAAAAGTTCGCGCTTGTGCTGTAGAAAGTGGTGCCTCGCCACTGTACTAGCTTTCATAAAACCAGACAATTCTCCCACGGAACCAAGTAGCTACCGTCCTATTGCGCTGACCAGCTGCCCCGGAAAATCATGGAGAAAATCGTGAACACCCGCCTGATGAAATATCTGGAAGCCAACAAGCTTCTCTGCAACGTGCAGAACGCTTTCGACAGTCCCGTAGCACCACAGATGCCGTCGTGCGTATACAAAATCACGTCATAGAGAACAGGACACCTAAGGCGTACACTGTGTCTTCTTCGATCTTAAAAAGGAATACGACGCAGCCTGGCGACACGAAATACTCCTGCAACTGCACAAAATAGACATACGAGGTAACATGGCCTGTTACTTGCAACAATTCTCGAGCTTGCGGCGCTTGAAGGTCAGAGTGGGACAGGCATTCTGCCCTGAAATGACGCAGGATGATGGGGAGCGTCATTAGCTGTAGCCTATTCCTACTAGCAATAAACTAAATCATAGAGAACCTTCCCCAGTACGTGCACTGGTCACTATACGTAGACGACCTGATGCAATACTCCTCCTCGAGACGTCTGGACGTTCTACATCGACGACTAAGGCGAGGCATTGGCCGCGTTTGTAGCTGGGCGACCGACCATGTCTTGGCCTTTTCTGCTGCCAAGACCTCTGCCTTCCACATAAAGTGTGCCAGAGATGTAATGTCACCTGAACTTACAATGTTCGGACAACGGATAAACTACCACGAAGAGGTAAAATTCCTGGGGAGCTCAGTATATGAAAGATCCATTGAGAAGCAACATTAGGTTTGTAGCTAGTTTAGAAAACCTACTATATATAGGCCTACTACACCGAAAGTTGTTTGCGCAAAATGTGAATTTCTTTTCTGTGTCGCAAAAAGGTTAGAATCTGAGAGCTTATTTGAAGTAAAGTAACGTTAATTATAAAAGTCAATGTAACTATTTCAAATATCCAATCCTCATGCCTGCCTGATGGCAACACTGAAAGNAATCCACCATTTTTCGAATCGCTCAGTGCAAAAAGAGCCCTTCGAATAGAAACCTTAAAGGTAAGCATGAGTTGCAGTTACTTTTTTGTTTTGCCTTTAATTGTGTTAATCTTAAATTAGCCACATCTGTGCTCCTTGTGCAAAGTTACCTCCGAGCATGGTAAGACATGTTGACAGATTTCCCAAAAGCTTCATGTGGAATTGTGAAAGATGCTTACAAGTTTCAACGCAAAGCCAAAAATGCGGAGCATCTGATGCAAAGGAATCAGTCAGGGATGAAAGCCCGAAAACTGCAGAAGAACCACTGGAGAAATGTGCGGAAACCGGCGATCATGATGTGAAAGAAATCAGTTATGAAATAGCACAGAGCAATATGAAGAGAAGAAGTAGCTCTGGAGGGGACTGGATATATAAAAACGAAAAGAAATCAAGAATCTGAAAGTACTATGCCAAAACCAATGTAAATCTGAAATTTCAGACCAAGGGTGCAAATTTTTCCACCCAAAGAGGTGCCCTAGGTTGCTGTTGTTACGTAGGGGGCGGCTCCGGAGGGGGTCGGGCGTGTGGCGGTAGGTATGAGAAGGAAGGCAGGGATCACAAGAAGTCAGTCACAGATAAAGGGCTGTCCCATAGAGAGGTAGGAAGGAGGGTGGAAGGGACACTCAAACAGGTGGTTTACGGTATGGGGGGGGGGGGCGCGGTGGCACTCGGGGCAGGAGTCGAAATCATGAAATACGGCAGACAAGGTTGCAGCCCCAAGCGAGAATGCGATTTCTTTTATCCCGGGTTGTGCCAAGAATCCTTCAGAAATGGCACGTGTTTTGATGCCACATGTTCTGAGATACATCTGAAAGGAACCATTCGACCGGCTCCCACTGACCATCACAGGCACACCCACGTTGAACGATGGGAAAATTCGGAGAGACCATGGCAAAACTCAAATCGCATACAAACCAAGAAGAACAGAGAAACTAGCCTAACCACCAGTACAATGTGGAAAGAGATATTACCACTAACGTCCGTAATATGAGTGTGCACAATCAAGATGTGAGGAGAGATTTGCAAAATATGCAAAAAAAATTACAGACACTACGAATAAATCTCGTCCATGGAGACTTATATAGAAAATGCAGCATGGAGAGCCAAGAGCACCCAGGATTCCAGCAAGAGTAGAAAATCCTACACAACTGTGGGGGTAGGATCCTGGAAAAACTCATCAACTGAAAACGCAAACAACCATACTATCGCAGCAAAACAGAATGAACACGAGGAACTGAAATCAAATAAAGACGAAATACTTAGCAAAAACCACGTTATAAACATTCGAGGCCTGTTAACGAAAAATTGCGGGAAACAAATGGTACTGCAGCATATAATAAATGATGCAGGTTCTAAACTCCTTGTCGTTACTGAGACCCATCTAGATCATGCAGAAGTTAAAATAGAAAACTTAAGTATTGCATAACAGTGACCGCCGCAGTGATAGGAAGTGTGGTGGTGTTGCATTATACGTAAGAGATCACCTTGGTTCACGTACAAAGCAGAAATTCTCTAATGGAATATGTGATTGTATTATTGTTGATATTTAAAAAATTAGATTGATGTGCGTGGTACGCTATCGACCGCCAAAATGTACCACCGAAAAATTTGCCGAAATGCTGCAAGTGATCTACACACATTGCAAAGGGGACGACTGAACTCGCGCGACACTGAACAAGAGCAACCTGAAGGAACGCGACTTTAATTGGAGCGAACTGGAATAATCGCATCACTGAACATGCGCGAACTGGAATAAGCGCAAAACTGATGAACGAAGTGGAATAAGTCCAAAACGTTGGAGGTCGCTGTATCAGGCTAGGACTGGTTCTGCTAGCGTTCCTAAGTGTTTTTTGTGTTTTTTTTTTGTTTGTTTTTAGTTTTTTAGGTAAGAATTTTTTTTTATGTTATAAGTGTTTTTTTTTTTACTTGTGGCAAAAAACTAAGGAAAAAACAAAAGATTAAATGCAAAACATAAGATAACAACAGTCGGCGACTCATGCTTACCTTCCAGTTTGTAGATGAATTTTAATATTTGAACAAGGGTATTTCGAAAGAATGGTGCGTTTTTCATGCACTTCCATTCTTCAATAAGTGTAACACATTACGAACCATACCGGAATGCGGCACGACGAACAAGAAGAACTTCACCACATTTATGGCAAAACTAAGGGGACAACAAAGGAATGAATTCAAAACATAAGTTAACATCGGCTATATGGCAACTCATGCTTACCTTTAAGGGTAGGTAGATGGGCTTCATTTTCTCAGAGTTAAGGTTTCGAAAAGTTAGCCACCGTTACACTTTTCACTGGTTCACAAAAAAAAAAAAACACATGTCGAACTGCACCGAATGGAGGCACAACGAAGAAGAAGGACTCTTCGCCACACGTGTCGCCTCGTCGTTTTCGGAGCTTTCAGTGTTGCCGTCAGGCAGGCATGAGAATTGGCCATTTGAAATAGTTACATTGAATTTTATAATTAAAATTACTTTACTTCAAATAAGCTCTCAGATTCTAACCTTTTTGCGACACATTTTACGCGCTTCGTCGTTTCCGGAATTTTCAGTGTTGCCGTCAGGCAGGCATGAAAATTGGAAATTTGAAATAGTTACATTGAATTTTATGATTAAAATTACTTTACTTCAAATAAGCTCTCAGATTCTAACCTTTTTGCGACATACTTACCGTCAATCTTTGATGACATTACCTAGCATCAATTTTAAATCGAATACATATTTCGGTTTTTTAGCAGAACCAGACTTTGTTTTTTTTTTTACCTAACATTAGAAAAAGCTAATTGGACGTTAGCACTTAAAAGCCTATTAAACCATACAATTACACCTAATGCAACAAAATTACACTTAACGAACCCTCTTACATCTCAACCCTTCATTAGCTATACTGGTGAAGTGATAACGGTTCGGCATCGCATCAACGGAGACCCGGGTTCGATTCCCCGGATGGCACGCTACGGACTTACACTACGTGGAGCACTCCAACACCGAGAGGCCAGGCGATGCACGATGAGGGATCCTAAATTGGCTCTCAGCACGGAGTGCTTCTCCTGCTCTTCACACTACTGGATCTTCAAACTTCTAGAATTAAGGCAAAAAGAAAACCTCGATAGGTGTATCCATTGTACCCTGTATACGAAATAATAAATGATATTTGTTTGTTTGTATATATATAATATATGTGGACAGATTTTGGCGGAGTCTGAACGGGGATTAAGTCCGCTGCGTTTATTATTGGAAAAAGTGGTCTGACTGTGCAGTAAATACTGCAGAGAAACTATTTTTACGGCCTAAGCTAATAAAAAGTTCTAAACTATAGCTCGTTTTTGCTCCATGCGTAGGTTTCAAACTTCCATTTTTTTTATACTAGGGTATTTTCAGAAATCTTCAGGGTATGTTGATTGTGTTGCTAATGCATGTCCGCTGTCCCTGTCAGTGTTCACGAAGTGGTGTGGTTACGTTACGCAAGTGTTAACGTCGAGTACATTTGCGAAATCGGCATTTTCCGTCAAGTAGACTTACAGTAGCATTGTTATACAATTGCTAAAAAGTCTTTTTAGAGCTATGTCACTCTTCGGTTCAATAATGGGCTTCGATGAAGATCCCATGTTCGGGTAAGTAGGCTAACTAGCCTAGTTAGTCCTAGCTGATTATAAGTAGGCTAGCTATACACTTATCAATTCCTTCCTTGACATTATGGAATTAGACAATATAGGCTATGTACCTGGCGCGGGAAACTCCAGAACCCTCCACTCCAACTATTACATTTTAGATCATCATTCTCATAGCCTAGTTATTGATACGCTGAGCACGAGTACCGAGTGTTGAATTTAGAATGGCAATGGAATAGGCCACTGTGGAATTTCATACTGATTTTCACTGCACCCACAGAATAAGAAAAATTCAAGCCGGTATTAAAAAAAATCTAAGCCACTATAAGGTAGCTAGGGATAAACCGCTCACAAGGCATCACCTACCCTTTCACTAACTGTGCTCATACNTACAGTAGCTAGTTAGATCATAATGGAACCAGAAATTGCAATGCTAGGCATAGCCTAAGTGAATATGAATCAAGCCAGTCTAGATAATTCAAGCTGGTCTGGATGATTGAAGCCGGTCAATCCTGGGTCCCAAATCTTGAATTACACCCTGGAATAGGCCTAAGTTAGTTTTCTCTGAACTCCACACTAATTGTCCATAAGATTTTTGTCTATGCTGTGATGGCATTAGCAGAATTATTCTATGCTCTTAATCATTTAAATGTAAGGCATCATTGGATGTAAAACTATGTTTTGTCTTGTTTGACCAAGTAAATGTATGAATTTGTGTATTGTGTACAAACTTTGGTATTATTTTACTTTCACTTACACATGATTTTTATTGTGTTCAGTATGTAAATTGGATCAATTTAAGACAATTTACATGAATAACGTTTTCGTCGCAAATGCTTAGTTTGCGACTTTGCGAGATATATGACTTTGAAGTTCCCATTGTTTTTCTATGGGAGAAAATACCGAGCGATCCCATAGAAGTGAAATTAGGGTTGGGTTAGATAAGGTTAGGTAAAGTAAGGTTAGGTTAGGCAAGGTTAGGTTTGGTTAGGTTCCTTTTAGGTCGTTAGCAATCCTGTGAGGACATCGGCTATTTTCTTCCATAGGAAAACAATGGGAACTTCAAAGTCTAATATCTCAAAAACTAAGCATTTGCGACGAAAACGTCATTCGTGTAAATTGTCTTAAATTGATCCAATTTACATAGTGAAAGCAACAAAAACCCAAAAAAACATGTGTAAGTGAAAGTAAAATTTTACCCAAACTTTTACTTCAGTATTACTTTACCAAAAAGAAGGTAAATATTTATTTTATCTCCTAACTACCAGTAACTCGCATTTCTGAGGGCGGCAAACTACTTGCCAACCTATATGGAAAATCCACTCACTTCAGCGTGACCGGTTTTGCTGATGCAGATTCCGGATCCACTACCGCAAGGATATTGTAATTAATTTCACCGCGAAAATACTGCAATGAGGACTAATTAATCTTTGCCGCAGGACAGCGCAG